>CM052250.1:2703471-2737537 GCA_028455795.1 Lasioglossum marginatum
GTTGGAACTCCCTGAATTAAATCTGTGGTTGCCAGGAAGAACGCCGCATGTCACATATTCTCACTTTCGAGATATTGCCGTCTGAAGTTTTCATCACTAATGCTTCCACATAGGACATCGGTTAAATTGCATTATTTTTTTGAGCCTTTCGAATTTGTTTCATATAGAGACAATTAATGCATAAACTCAAATTTTTTGGGATTGCGACATGCGGCGTTTTTCCTTGCAACCACAGAAATAATCGAACGGGGAGACTCACTTTCTCCTCGGACACCTCCAAAGACTTCAAGCTGTTACCGACGACTTTCAGTTCCTCCTCCAACTCCATGATCTTACTGCAAAATTAAACATTAAACAATGATTTCCTGGATTGGTTAGACGAGAATCCGAACACTTACGCTTCACCGGATTTGACCCGATCCTCGGCGACTTCCAGCTCGTCTTCAACGAAGGCCAGCTTTCGGGACACTTCATCAGATTTTCCGTCAGCATCTTCAGCGAGCAGACGAGCCTCCTTCAACTGGTTCGTCAGCTGATCCATCCTCTCTTCATCCTGCTGCGAACGGTTCTCCAACACTTTGCACATACTGAAACAACCAGCAATCAGTCCATGATATCACGGTCTTGATACTTCGAATGCCGTTCAAAATTCGGGATAATCACCGGCTGGACTCGTCGGCAGCTTGGGAAGCCTCGGCTAACTTGGCGGTAGCGGTGTTAAGTCTCTCTTCGGATCGCTCCAAGTCCTCTTCAATCAGCTGGACTTTGCGGTTCAGAGCGGCGACCTCGGACTCAGCCTGGAATCGAAAAAGATTCGGTGAGTCAGCAGCTCTATAAATTGGGAGTCAAAAGCAGTGTTTATAATTATGCTTTGGTGCGAATCAGTTGAATTTATCTACGAATCAATTTTAAATAATAAGAGGACAAAAGAAATTTATATTTTAGGTAATTATGAAGAGTATGAATGTTGTGCGTGTCTGAAAGAATTTTTATGCAAAATAAAAATTGTTTACATCGATTGCAAGAAATAGAAATTAAATTGAATTTTGTTTCTTCCCTTAATGATTTGAATAGAGGAGAAATCATATATTGACATTTTCCATTTTTTTTTGCAATTACATGCATAAAGATTATGGGTTACAGCGATTTACAGTAACCTTCCTTGGTTAACCTTGGGTTTAGGTTAGGGTTAGGCGTCGGGTTAGAATTCCTGGCCAGAAGGGAGGGCGAACAAAAGGTCCTTGCCGCCGTAAACCTGCGTAAAACTGCGTCACACTGAGTCATCGATCTTAAACAGGAGTTGGTGACAAAACGAAAATAAAACACAGCGGTGAAAATCGCAGTTGGACACGGGCCAAGTTAAACTGGAGCAATCGCTAGGCTGGAGTCGCATGAAGCACTCACGTTGGTCAGAGCCTTCTCCTTCTCTTCGAGGTCCTTGTTCCCTTGTTCGAGAGCTTGCTTGTTCGCCTCCAAGTCAGCCTCCACCTGGACCAGCTTCTTCTGCAGGTCGCTGACTTCCTCGTTAACCTTGTCCGCGCGCATGTTCGCCTCCTTAGCCTGGCCCTCGCAGGCGTCGGCTTTGTCCATCGCATTATCCTTCTCAAGCTTCATCGCTTGCATCTTCTTCTTGATCGCGTCCATGGTGGCGGCCTTTTTCTCCTGCCGGCTTCCTTTAAGAAACTATCGAGTTCACTGAAATCATCCAAATCCATTTAGCGACCGTGTTCACCGCTCCTTGGGATACTCGAGAGGGTTCGGGTTGGTCGCGAGTCTGTGTCTTAGTTTGTCACGATTGTCTTTTGTTGGGATTTTCTGGGTTCAATGAAAAATGCCTAGAAGCTGATAGGGTATGCACATTGTACAATGTAAGTACACTTCGTGAGAAGTAATCGTTCTTCAAAATCATACAGAGCGTTACTTAAATGTTTTCCCAGGTATATGGGATCCTGGGATTCCAGTAGGGTTTTCGCCGGCTCATTGTCTAGTATTTCAAAAGGGATATCGAATTAGCGAAGAAGCTAGTAGGGCTTGCAATAGGAGCTTGCAGTAAAAAATAATACAATTTGAAATGTTTTCCCAGGTGTATCGGATCCTAGGCTTCCAATAGGATTTTCGCCGGCTCATTGTCTACTATTTCTAATGGGATATTGAATAGATAGAAGTCCCAAGAGGGAGTCCCTTGCGCCTAGAAGCTAGTAGAACTTGCAATAGGGCTTGCACTAAAAAATAATGCAGATCCAAGAGAATCTGCAGTATTATGGCTGCATAAGCCGTTGGCTGGGATCGTTGAGGAGGGCATCCGGTTCTCGAAGCGTCCAGTTTTAACCCTGAAAATAGAGGATCGGGCGTGTATGGCTCCCGTACGAAGCGGACAGCCGCGGCTTGCATATTTCGTCGATCTCCGTTGGGTTCTGCGAGTCATAATCCGGCGGATGATACCGTGCGGCCGCCTGTGAGCCGCGTGAAAGAGAGAGAGCGCGGGAGAGTGAGAAGGAGAGCACGTCAATGCGTCTACGGAAATAGCATCCATAGGCAGGCTCTATAAATATGCGCGGAACGACGAAAAGAGTGAGAGAGAGGACGGCGGCCGGCGTTTCTGAGGCCGCGAGGCGAGGAGGCCAAAAAGCACAAGCGTAACCCAGAAGAACGGGCTTTACTTGGCCGCCACCGACGACCGACATTCGATCTAACTGCCGCGTATTAATAGCATTTACGAAATCATCGCCCGGCGGCTCGCGATCCGCTGGATCCTGCGGAACACGGATTTCCCGAGGATCCCGAGAGGATCTCCTAAATCCCATCCCGTGGATCACTCGTCCGCAGCATTCCTCCCATTGTTTGCCAAACTGATTAAATAGTTCGAATAAGATTAAATAAGACGAAGGGTTGGACCTAGAATTTTATTTTAACTCTTGTATAGTCAACTAAAATGATTATTTAAACCTTTCTGTATTTAACATGTTTGCACAAATTCTCATTATAAAACTATAAATTCATATATTAGCGAGTAAAGAATAATGGACACTCAGAGAAATTTTGTAATATTTTTTAGAGGAACATTAACAAATTGTTGAAGAAAATACAGCAAACGGGTACCCGGTTGACTACACAAGGGTTAAATGGGAAGAGGCGAGCATCGATCGAGTGCATTGCCACTAAAATGCAAGAAAAGGTGATTAATCTCTCCGGGCCAATGAACGGTTCGACTGTAAAGGGTCCGCGAAAACTGTTAAATATTTAGAAGGTGTAAACGATGGAAGGCATCCCGTGTAATTTAATTGATCGTTGGTCAGCTGAATGGCAACATTCGACCCTCTTTCTGGTTATTAATAGAGGCTGGAGGCGTTTGGCATCTGGTTACCCGCGAGTGCCAAAGTGACATAAGAAAGTAGATCCTCGAAAGTCAATAACAACGGGGGACCTTGCTCGAGCCTGTGCGATCATTCTAAACGATGTAGGAGGCGTGTTGCGTTGACATTGCGAGCGATACTTACTGCATCGCGATCATGCTAAGCCTGGAAAACTAGCTCTGGAAGCGTTAGTAGCGTTGCGCTTAAGCTGCGGTGGTTAGAAAGCGTTGTTGCTCTTGCGAAAGCGTTCCCGGGGCTGATACCCTTCATCTGCAATCATTCCAATCGTTTCACTACTTTCCAAATACGCTCTGATGGTAATTAGGCTTTCAGTGTCGCGAGCAGCGGTCGCAACTTGCAAAATTAAGTCAAGAAGCAACTTCCACAGTTCAGCCAGTTACCAGGAAACCTGCAGCGGATCGTTCCGCGGTTAGAGGTTGAAAATAGCATGCAAGACCGGAACGATCCGATGCTGGCAACCGGTTTATTTTCGCCGCGAAGTGGACCACGATCTTCCAGCCTCTGCTTGCGACACATCTTCGTCACGTACACACTCCCGTCACGTAGAATCGTGAAAAATCTTGTTAAACTTTGTTAAACACCGAGAGTTTCTCACTTCGACGAGAATGGTTAACAGCGAAGCAATGTTAAAAGATCTACTTACAAGCGAAAGCAGTTTGCTCAAAAACCTTCAAGGCGAAAGAAGCTGCCATTCTCAATTCCTAAAGTTTCCGCAAGCTTCTCCAGCACGAGCGAAAGCGGTCAAAGCTCCAGCATCCTCCGAAAGCGTCCAGGGGGGGTCCGTTTTTCCAGGATCCATCAGTGAATCTTCCACGGGCACAGAATCTCGCATTTTTTTCCGCACACTCGCGTTCACGTTTCGAGTATAGAAGCGTTTCGGTGGAGAAGATAAGATAAAAGAGAAACAGTTTCGAACAGTTTCGCTCGTTGACTTACCTAACCCGAGCGAGCAGAGCGGCGCGAGTCGAGTGTCCGAGGGTGCTTCGGCGAGCTTCTTCGTGTTCGGTTCTCGAAACGGGACGTGAACTCGGCGGCAGTGCCTCGAACCAGAGGTGGGGAGCCCAAAAATGGACCGCCACGGAAAGTTCTACGGGGGTGGGGCCCTGAACGTTTATTTTCTGCTCGACGTTCTTCGGGAATCTCTCTCACCTTCCAATGGGGAGAGACACTGGAGCCCGGAGAGATACACGGACGAGCACGGATCGATTTCGAATCGAAACGCGCCTCTTCCGATCCCCGGTTCCTTGCTTAGTGACAGGTTGGATCGAATTACCGGATGCAGCCATTAAAACCATTGTAATCTCGAGATTCGGTCTAGTTCGAATGAAATTTGAACGATCGAGACTGAGAAGATCGAGGAAATTTTGTGAATTATAACACAGAAGTAGAAATAGAAACCTATTTTGTTTCTTTACAAGTTCGCTACCACCGTCACGGATACGCGACGCCCACAATCTCGCAGTTTACTTGAAAATAGTTAAATTAATGTTATACGCTTTCCTTGTTTAAAGTCGTACTATTATTTTATACAGCAGGCACGTAGCATTTCGTAAAACATGTTAGAGATGAAGATGTAGGATTTTGTTGACCGAGGTTGCAGGCTATTTTTGAGCGCTTTGAGGTAAATTGTACACCGAGTAGAAGCGTTTAACTAGCTACAATCGGGCAGGAACAATAAACGCTCGGAGCTGGGAATATATGTTACTGACCACCACGAAAAAGAAGGCGAGTTTAGTTTCCGCTTTACAGGTCTACTTTGAGTGAAAACTATTTGGTATAATTATTGTAATAACCTTGAGAAAATTCAATTAGCTGCGGGATAGATCGTTTCAAATTCTCGCGGGATTGAAATAATGATACATGATTTATTTTCCTCCTGCGACAATGGATGACGTCTCCATGGATATTCTTACGAAAGTTACAAAAGCACGGTACCGGGTGTGTGATTAATTAGACTGCGGATTCTATGCAAAAGAAAATATTTCTTTTGCATAAAGATCCACAGTCTAATGATTAAAATTAATCGTTCAACGGAACCTTTCATTTGCCGGAGTCCTTCAAGATATTGAACGACGAGTAGCTCAGCTTCATGATCTGGAATTGTTGATGGTTAAACATTGTTCCTTCTTATTTATCAACGAATGAAATTGTTTCGGAACTAACAGTCACGAACGATTCGGTGGATAAAGTAATGATATGAGCGCTGGACATTTTCACAGGCTTCCTGGACCTCATCATGATCATCAGCAAGTCTTTCATTATGTTCGCTGGAAGCGAGGTCCAGTCCATCTCGTAAATGGCGTCGCACACGTTCTTACTCTGCGAACATCGTTTATTAATCGCATCGACTAGAGAAATCAGAATGTAGAGAGTAATTCGAGACGGATCCAGAAGAGTAAAAAAAATGATGTACACATTTATCTGTGCCTGATTTTTCTCTCTGGATCGTATTCGGCCCGCCGAGTGATTCAAGGAAACGAAATTCGGTGCCAACCTTCAACGTCACCTCGTTTCCGTACCAGCAGTATAAATACACCTGCATGAGCATGCAGCACAAATAGGATAGGCTCCACGCGAAGTTCAAGCCGTACGAGCTCGCCGTCGACATTTTGTAAATAGTCAGGCAGAGCACCGTCGAACTCACGGTGAACTGCAGGAAAATCACGTACGTGAATACTGCATTCACATTTTCCGCGAACCTGCAATCGGTAAATTTATTCTCAACAAATCGGGACTCGAAACCAGAGCCTCCGGTTGTGGAAAACACCGGACACTTATTCAAATTTGGATGCAGACGATTTTTTGGTATCAAAGGATCTATATTAAGAAACCAAAATGGTACTAATTTTTTCGAATTTAGAGAACACGTAAATCAAATCTGACCAAAGTATCCTATATTTTCTAATTTTTTTAATTTAAGTGAGTTTTGCCCAATACCACAATTTCTCAATCTCTTTTCTCCAACATTTATTCAAATATTATCGTGTGATAGCTACACCCGATAAAAATAAAACAATAGAATCAAGCTGGAAGCTTGTATATTCTTTAATTACCATTTTGTTGAAGATAAGTAAGTGTCCGGTGATTTATTTAATCTCAAATTAATACAGCACGATTGAATTAAAAAATTTGATAAAAATGAGAAAGCTCAGACGCTGAAAAATCGACCCCTCACTTGTAGATCCTCATTTGATGATCGATCAGGTCCCTCAGGATCCTCTGCCTCCTCATCTTCAGCTCTGCGATTGATTCGCTCTCCCTCTCCGCCTCTGTGAGCAAAGCTGGCAACGATCGAGCTCGATGACAAAATATTTCGAATTGCGCGCTGATCTGGATCATCAGGCCAGAGATCAGGGTCTCGTGGCCCACGCTGGTGTTCGCGCACATCATTAGACTGAGCGACTGCTGGATCAGAGACGCGAAGTAGATCGGCGGAGAAGTTAGATCGTAGGGTGCCCAATTCGATATTGGAAGGGTTTTCGTGCTGATAAATTGATCTATCTGAGCCACCGTGCCGAAAGACGCTGCTGATTCGTTCAGGATTTCGCAGTATAGTGCGAGCTTCCTGAAAAAAATGGCTGAATGATTTTGAAGAACAGTTATAGTGGAAGACGACATGTAAAGGATAGATAGTGTGATAGAAAAGGTGCGGAACTAGCATAATTTGCGGATTGACCTGGCATGAGTGTCGAACTTCCGTTGTATGACCACCTCCTCCTCGTCCCTTGGCACATGATTCTTCAACAGGAGGCTGTTAACCATTCTCACAATCTTCTCACGCTGAATGAACAGATTAGCGACCTTTATACTGACGCCCAGCACGGAGATACTCAACGAGAATTTCTCAGTGGTACTTTCTAGATCCTTGCTAATTATCGCGTCGACCAGGGCGTAGAATGTGAAAATGTACAGCAGGAAAGTCATGATCACCGAGTACAGATTGTACAACCAGTATTTCAACGAATTCACTGGCCAGGTCGTTGGCCTCCAGAAGCCAACGTACGTGAGCAGTGCAAACGAGAGGGGTAGTTTATGCATTTTCACAAAGGTGGCTCTAATTTCAACCGAGATCAGCAAATTCTTTTGGCACAACTTTCTTTAATTTCAAAGATCAAGAGAATCGAAGTCTCTTTCCAGGACTGAAGTCAAATTCGCGACACTTCGAAAAGCAGAAAAGCCAGCAACCAACTGTACTCTTCGACTTGTGCTTTTCGTTTCGAACGATTTCCCTCTTTGCTAGATATATCGCGACTGCTATTACCTTCCCACTCTTCTCCCCCTCGATCACGGGAACCATAATTATTCCGGTGACTTCCGCCCCTCGGGAAAAAACAATATACCGGAATTACTCTCGCGTTTCAGGTTCGTTCAAGTATAGCTTCCCTCTGGTTTTTTATACTCCCGTTGTTACATCGCAATGACTATGTCGCTCGAAATGTCGCGAAAATGAATAAACCATAAACCCCGCTAGGCGAACCCTTTACAGTCGGTCGTTGTCGATTACGGAGGAATGATCATTATACCTCGGGGACGCGAGGCGATTCCTGTCTCGATCCGTGAGTACCAATTATTCTGCGACATAGTTTGCCCGATGTTTCCTTCGGCCGAGTAAACAGTATGAATTCATCGGTTACGTTCCGCCGAGGAATAGTTGGAGTCGCTCCAGAAAATATATTTAAATGTGTTTAGTTCCGACGGCCAACCGAGTAACACTTTCTAATTTTGAAGACATCGTTAACACTGAGCGATCAACGAGGCTGGCGCGCGTTGCTCTCGAAAAATGACGGGATTCTTTCGCGATTTATTTATACGATTTTTATTGTATATGATTGTATGCTTACTTTTCTCAGGTTCAACGTGAAATTATTTGTACGATTTCTATTGTATAATGTTTACGTGCTTACTTCTGTCTCTCTAGGTTCAACGTGGAATTGATTGAAGTTTATTTAAAAAATAAGAGTGGCACGGGTCATCATGAGTGCTACAGTGCGACGAGGATAAAGTATGGATGTAATGACGTTTCGAAGAAGGCACGTTGCTTTTTATCGAATAATTGATCCTATGGTTTATAAAGATTCTTTTATGTCTGTATCAACTATACTAATCGCGAGCTACATAGTTTTACGATCCATCAGCCTTGTTTGAGCACGTTATACGCGGAGTAAGAAGTCTTGATCACCTGCGCCAAAAAATATTTACAATTTCATTTCTAACAAACAACATAGAAAGTATTTAGTAGGGTTTGCAATTCGCAATATAATAATTGCTGAGGTGATTCGGACATTCATCAATTTTTTCGTAGCGCAATTTTGATTACAGGCATAGACCCACAAAATTTGCCTGATTTCGCATCACATATTTAAGGAATGCAGGGATTGCAAACAATGGCGGGATTGCAAGCCCTAATATTGAGACAGAGGTGACACTCGTAAAACAGTGAAAGGAGTAAATGATAAATCATACGGACCGCCATAAACGACTCCAGATTCACATACATGATATGAGCACTCTTGAACTCCATTGGCAGCGTCGATCGTAGCATAATTACCAATAGGATCCTCTTAGTGTTCTTGTCTAAATGCATCCAATTGCTCGCGAAGATTATATCCGGGACTTCGAGGCTCTAGAACAGAAGATCATGTTAGAAAACGCATGGTAGTAGAGTATTCTACTTTCCAGCTTGATCATGGACCTTTCGTCTGACTTCGTTCCCATACCAACAGTAGTAAAATATCTGTAACAATGCGCAAAACGTGAACATAACGTGCTCGACCACCTTTGCATCTAGGCGTGTCTGTGTTAGCTGGTAAATGGAAAAGCAGACCATCGACACGGCAGCTATCAGCTGAAAGCAGAGCACTGCGCGGAAGTTTTTGTTCACGCTCGCCGTGTACCTGCAATCGTTTTGAAAATTTATAAAAGGTAACAGAAAAATTGATTAATTTGTATTCTCCAGAAAAGAATTGTATAAAATTTATCTTAATGTGAAAAGTGAAATATCAATATTTTTAAGGTGACAGAAAAATGGATTAACTTGTATCCGAATTGCAATGCCCAGAAAAGAATTGTATAAAATTTATCTTAATGTGAGAAGTGAAGTATCAATATTTTTAAGATGACAGGAAAATGGATTAACTTGTGTTCGAATTGCAATGTTCAGGAAAGAATTGTATAAAATTTATCTTAATGTGAGAAGTGAAGTATCAATATTTTTAAGATGATATAAAAATGGATTAACTTGTGTTCGAATTGCAATGCCCAGAAATTTCTAAATCAAAATTTTTAAGGTGACGGAAAAATTGATTAATTTGTATTCCCCAGAAAAGAATTGTATAAAATTTATCTTAATGTGAGAAGTGAAGTATCAATATTTTTAAGGTGACAGAAAAATGGATTAACTTGTGTTCGAATTGCAATGTCCAGAAATTTCTAAATCAAAATTTTTAAGATGACAGAAAAATTGATTAATTCGTATTGCCCAGAAAAGAATTGTATAAAATCTATCTTAATGTGAAAAGTGAAGTATGAGAACTTTTAAGGTAACAGAAAAATTGATTAATTTGTATAAAATTTATTTTGAAGCTAATGTTATCCTACAGAGTGAGAAAAATGAAGAACGAATGGTTGTATCGAGTCCTAACACAGTACGAGGATATTGTTTAAAAATGTTTAAAACTCACAAGTATAATTGGTGATGGTGCCAAGCGCATTTCTTCGCCGACTTCTTCTGATCGCCTTTAATATTTTGCAGACGATGCCCAAGGATCTCCAGTTGGCCGTAAATGCAGATCAACAATCCGTTAAACAGAGAGTCGCAAGCAACGTGCATAGTCGTGTCAAAAGTTAGGCCCACGGCTTGATAAAGATAAGTGACCGTGTACAGCATCGCCGACGAATAATTGTATGGTATCCAAGCTCGAAATGCTAATTTTCTATTTTTTCCTTCCATGATCGGCGTGCCGATCCACACTACCATCATGCTAGCCTGGACCACTGTCATGAATTGAATGGAATTCATGCTGTGAACCAAACAGAGCAATTCAAAAATTCAACTATTCATCGTACTGATTTTGTATAAATTTATTGTTTCAGTTTGGAGCCAAGGAATAAATCAGGCTGGGAAATCGAGGGACAACTGCGGATTAATTCCTGGCAGCTAAAAATGTTGATGACGAGTTACTGATAACGATTAAAAAATTCTTGTACTGCAACTTACTCGATTAGTTTATCGAATCTCATCTTGATGTCCAGCTCCTCGTCGTCCCTAGGCGAGAATGGCTCCTTCTGCAGAGTCTTTATCAGAAGAATGATCTTCTTCCGGTTCAGCAAGAAAGTGATCATCTTGCAAATGCACCCAAGTACTGACATCGTGATGTACACGTTGTCGCTCAGATCTTCCTGACTTCTCACGTTCAGGATTAAATCGAGTACATGCGTCAAAACTATACTATGTATCAGGCCGAACGCCATCACCGAGTATACTGAGTAGACAAATTTTTTAAAGGAGGATGTCCAGGTGATGGGTCTTAGACAACCTAACGCCGACAGCATCGAGAGAGGTACGCGTAGCGACGTCATTGTCGATTGTCTCTTTCCTCATTCGATCGTAAACAAAATATTTTCATTTACCTCCGTGTCGGTGAAGTTAGAAAACTCGAAATATGCTCAGACAATTGTATAATTCATATTTTGTCTATACTAGGTTAATTTGTGCTTTTTTATTAAAAAATCTTTTAATTATTATCAGAAGACCATGTTTCATTTCCATGAACGTGTTCTCTTTAAAATGTTTCCCTTATTGCGTGAACAAGATAGGCGAGGGAAGAGACTTCTCGGAACAAAGAGTGAAACGCGACTAACAAATACAGACTATCGGAATTCTTTCAGCACCCTCAGATGGTCTGGACAGTCTCCCTTCGACCAGGCTATGTTATTATGGCAATTACCGACGACCGCGCGGCTGCTGCAATTGCACGGGATTCAGAGAGGGTTGTTTATGTGGACGGACAGTTTTTAATAATGAAACAGTGGAAGAGGAACGACTCTTTACAGTTCGGTTTTGTTGGACACAGGAAAATACATATTTCAAACAAACTTCCAGCAACTGTGCACCGCCAGTTGCTTATTTGTTGGAGACAGCAGTGGTTAGGTAAAGTTCAATCGAAGAAAATGTGTGCCAATAAAAATAGTCTCAAGACGTAGCTCAACTCTCTTCCCTAACATTTACTACTGCCTTCACGATTGAACAACAATTTTATCGAAAGGTACCTGATGTTGTGGACAACGGACAGCTGATAGTGCGTAAGTATCTTTCATTGTCAAATGTGACAGTGAATCGAAAGGATATGCGGTGACTGTGCGGCGTAAGTTGATGAAAAGTACTGTCACGCCCTTTGATAGCACGCACGACATGATTGCAGGACTTTAGCAGTGTTTCCCCTGTAAAACGTAGAATTAGTACGTCCATCGAATCACTTTTTCTCTTCTACATCGTTGGAATTGTTAATATTAAATTGACCTAATAATTTGCTGCACAAAAAAGACACCTAGAAGTTCTTTGACTCCTTTGTAATTTCCGTTTATTCACAAATTAGAATTCACCCCACAATTTTTGTTACACAATACAGCATCTCCTAGTTTTAAGAATCATCAAAAATGACAATAACGACAATGCATACGAGGCAAGCTAGTTTTTAGTTCTAGGAATTTATTGCAAACTATATTCAACTTATTGTACAATCTATACACTCCGTTAGAATTAACATTTCACATGATCAACAAAGATTTTCGGTGACTGAGTTTCTCTGTTCGAGTATTCTAATCGTGAGCTATATTGTTTGATGATCCGTCAGCCTTGTGCGAGCACGTTGTACGCCGAATAAGAAGTCTTGATCACCTAAAATATATTTACAGTTTCAGTACAAACACAGTAGAAGAAGCATTAAACCAGGGATTCATACCGGTATAATACCGGTATAATACCGGCATACAAAATAATGGTATTATACCGGTATTACCCCAATAACCTTTATAGAAACCAAAATACCGGTATGACGTCATACCGGTAAATGGAAATACCGGTATATTTCAAGAACTTATACCGGTATTATATCGGTATTTTCGGTTGTACTTTGTACCGAAATACCGGTATGATACTATTTGGAAGTACCGATATATTTTCTGATATTTGCCGGTAATTTTTTAAATTTTCTTATTTTATTTAACAACAACAGTGACGACGCACGGAGACCGCTGCGGAGCGCGGAGGACGGAAATAATTGAATACGCGGCAAGGCCAAACCCTTTTGTTTGAAGTTCAAACAAAACACAAGTTCAAAAAAACAAAAATTCTGCGTGCCTTTGGCTTTGCCGCGTATTCAATTATTTCCGTCCTCCGCGCTCCGCAGCGGTCTCCATGCGTCGTCACTGTTGTTGTTAAATAAAATAAGAAAATTTAAAAAATTACCGGCAAATATCAGAAAATATATCGGTACTTCCAAATAGTACCATACCGGTATTTCGGTACAACGTACAACCGAAAATACCGGTATAATACCGGTATAAGTTCTTGAATTTACCGGTATTTCCATTTACCGGTATGACGTCATAACGGTATTTCGGTTTCTATAAAGGTTATTGGGGTAATACCGGTATAATATCGTTATTTTGTATACCGGTATTATACCGGTATAAATCCCTGCATTACACCTGTGAAACAGTGAAAAGAGTAAACCATAAATCATACAAACCCCCATAAACGCGTTCACGTTCACAGACATAACGTGAGCGCTCTTGAACTCCATAGGGAATGTAGATCGTAGCATAATCATTAGAAGAGTCCTCTTAGTGTTCTTATCTAAACTGATCCAATTGCTCGCGAAGATCATATCGGAAACCTCGAGGCTCTAAAATAAGAGATCACGTCAGAAATCTCATAAATCTTGGGTGTTAAGATTTCTTGGCTTGATTATGGACCTTTTGCTTCACTTCGTTCCCATACCAACAATAGTAAAATATTTGCAACATTGGGCACATGATGAGCATTAAGTTTTCGATCTTTTTTGCAAGTAATCGCGTCTGCGACAGCTGGAAAATGGAGAAGCAGACCATCGACACGGACATGCACATTTGAAAGAAAAGCACTACTTGGAAAGTTTTGTTCACGCTCGCTGCGTATCTGCAATGATTTCAAAAAATTTCACTTTCTCAATTCATTAGATAATTATTTATATGAGAAGTCTGTAAACATTTCGAGAAACTGACACGTATAGTTGGTGATGGTGTTGAGCGCATTTGATAACCGACTTCCCCTGATCGTCCGTAATCTTTTGCAGACGGTGTCCAAGCATCTCCAGCTGACCGTAAATGCAGGTCAGCATGCCGCTGAACAGAGTGTCGCAAGCAACGTGTATAGTCGTCTCAAAAGTTATGGCAACAAATTGATATAGGTAAGTGATCGCGTACAGCGTCGGCGAAGAATAGTTGTACGGAAACCATGCGCGAAATGTTAATTTTCTATTTTTCCCTTCCATGATGAGCGTGCTGATCCACCCTACTAACAAGGTGATTTGGATCGCCCCCATGAATTGAATCGAATTCATGCTGTAATTCAAAAAATCAAGCACTTGCATCAATTTTTTATCAAATTAAGCTGAGAAAATGATTAAAAAATTTAGATAGGCACGTTCTTATTTTTATAAACTAATGAAAAATGTCGGTTTTACTGCTCCGTAAGCCTAGTATTAAAAAATAGTGACTCACTCGATTATTTTGTCGAGCCTGCTCTTAATGTCCATCTCCTCCTCGTCGACGGGCAAAAATGGCTCCCTCCGTAGAATGTTTAACAAAGCAACGATGTTCTTTCGATTCAATAGTATCATGGTCATCTTGCAAACGCCTCCGGCCACAGACGTCATTATGTAGAAGACGTCACTGAAATCTTCCTGGCTTTTTACGTTGAAAATTAGTTCGACAACATGCGTCAGCATCGCACTCTGTATGAAAGCGTACGCTATCACCGAGTACACCAAGTATACAAATTTTTTGAACGAGGAGGTCCAGGTGGCCGGTCTTAAGCAGCCACACACTGTCAGCATCGAGAGTGCTATCCGAAATGCTGCCATTGTCAATTTATTTCCCTATTATACTATCAATCGATCAATACGATCAAAAAAGATATTTTAATCAGATGGAAAAATTGTTCGAAGATTTTGTATTTTAGTTCACTTTTGCTTAAAGACATTTATTCAAGTGTATCGCCGAGTTTCGAAACAAGGCAAGTTTCTAAAATAATGATTCTTGAGAAGATGTTTCAGTAGATTTATTTCCTATCGTATGAGAATTTAACCTTTCGAGAACAGAGACTCAAACGCAACTGTCTAACACAGACCATCGGAATTCCCTCAGCACCCTCAGATAGTCTCGAGTCTCCCTTCGACCAGGCAGGCTATATTATTATGGCAATTACGACTGCGCCACTGGTGCAATTGTCATAACGAAAATAAGCTTGCAACCCTTGCGGTATCTATATTTTTCTCGATTCTTTTTCCAATTGCTGATTTCTACTGCAACTTTGCGTGGGATCGAGAAAGGGGTGTTTAGGTGGATGGACAGATTTTAATAATGGAACGATCGACGATGGACGATACGGGGAGATACATATTTTAAACAATCTACCAACAGTTGCGCACTGGCAGTCGTCTATTTTGATAGAAGCTGCAGTACCGAGGCAAAATTCAATCGAGGGAAATATGTGCCAATAAACATCTTTTTCAGACGTAGTTCAACTTTCTGCTCTGACATTTATTACTGTGTTCACGATTGGACAACGATTTTATATATTTCCATTAATTGGTGATCGGAAAGTACCTCATATTGTGGACAACGGAGGGTGTGGAAGTTGCAATAAACGTGTACGACAGCTGACAGTGAGTGAGTATAACATGCTGCGGTTGAAGTTGGCGAAATGCACTGCAACGCCCTTTGGTAGCACGCACCACATGATTGCAGGGCTTTGCCACACTGTTTTCCCTGTAAAACGTAGAATTAGTGCGCCTATTGAATTGCTGTTGCACAAAAAAGACACCTGGAAGATTTTTGACCCCTTCGCGACTTATTATTCACAAATTATTCGTTGACTTGTACACCCACAATTTTTGTAGTGATACCACAACCCCTAACCACATAATTTTTATTACACAGAATTTCATTTCAGAGGCAAATAGAAGAGCGAGAATACTTCTCTAGGATATATGGGGTACTCTTGATCTCCTAGTTTTAAAAAATCGTATTTTTTAGTTCTAGTAATTTATTGCAAACTAAATTCAATTTATTATATAATCTATAATACACTGCGTCAGAATTAACAGTTCACGTGATTCATATAGATATTCGTTAACTGCTTTTCTCTGTTCGACTTCTCTAATCCTAAGCTACATGGTTTGACGATCAGTTAGCCTTGTGTGAGCACGTTGTACGCCGAATAAGAAGTCTTGATCACCTGTAACATTTACAATTTGACTAAACATCTCCACTAAAAAAATAAATGGGTATAATAAAAATTAGAAATTGCCGACAGAGTTCTGGAGGAAGCATTAAGCCTGCGAAAAAGTGAAAAGAGTAAACAATAAATCATACAGACCGTCATAAACGTCTCCACGTTCATAGAAATAATATGAGCGCTCGTGATCTCCATAGGGAGTGTAGATCGTAACATAATCATTAAAAGAGTCCTCTTAGTGTTCTTATCTAAACTGATCCAATTGCTCGCGAAGATCATATCGGAAACCTCGAGGCTCTAAAATAAGAGATCACGTCAGAAAATTGAGAAAATGCATGAATCTCGGGTGTTTAACTTTTTTGGCTTAATTATGGACCTTTTGCTTAACTTCGTTCCCGTACCAACAATAGTAAAATATTTGCAACACTGGGCAAAACATGTACAAAGAGTTCTTGATCATATCTCCAAGTAATCGCGTTTGTGTCAGCTGGAAAATGGAAAAGCAGACTAACGATACGGACATGATCATTTGGGAGAAAACCACTGCATGGAAAGTTTTGTTCACGCTCGCTACGTATCTGCAATTATTTGAAAAAATTTCACTTACGAGCAGCTGTAATATACCACGAAATTTCAAATGTAAATTAGGAGGATTCTCAATTCACTAAAACATTGTGCACATGAGGATTCTGTATAAACCAATGTTTCCCAAATTCTTTTTACTCGCGGCGCACTTTACAGCAAATGAAAAAATTGCAGCGCACCTATCATATATACAATGCATATATTTTAGTAGCAAATATTCAGATATTTTTTTTATAAGGAAACTATCATTCAGACTGAACCAAGCACTACATCGAAATTATGCAACATTTTATATTGTTTTTATTTGAATGATTTATATTGAGAATATTATTTCATATTTTACTAATTTTTGATGTAATTTTAATTATTTCGCGGCGCACGATTTGGGAAGCAATGCTGTAAACTTTTTGAGAAACTGACACGTATAGTTGGTGATGGTGACGAGCGCATTTGATAACCGACATCCCCTCATCGTTCGTAATCCTTTGCAGACGATGCCCAAGGATCTCCAGTTGACCGTAAATGCAGATCAGCATTCCGCTGAATAGAGTGTCGCAAGCAACGTGTATAGTCGTCTCAAAAGTTGTGGCGACAAATTGATATAGGTAAGTAACTGCGTATAGCGTCGGTGAGGAATAGTTGTACGGGAACCACCCACGAAATACTAATTGTCTATTTTTTCCTTCCATGATGGGCGTGCTGATCCACCCTATGATCAAGGTGATCTGAATCGCCCCCATGAATAGAATCGAATTCATGCTGCAATCCAAAGAGCCCAGCAATCTAACTGTTAATTCAATCCCATTATTTCATGATCCATAAATCCAAAAGTTGAACGATTTATCTCATTGCGTCAATTTTTTATCAAATTAAGCTGAGAGAATGATTCAAACATTTGAATAGCTACGTTCTTGTCATTTTTATAAAGTAATGCAAAATTATTTAAAAACTAGTATTAAAAAATCACTCACTCAATTATTTTGTCGAGTTTGTTCTTAATGTCCATCTCCTCCTCGTCCACGGGCAGAAATGGCTCTCTCCGCAGAATTTTTAACAAAGTAACGATGTTCTTCCGATTCATTAATATCGCGGTCATCTTGCAAATGCCTCCGGTCACGGACGTCATTATGTGTGCGATGTCACTGAAATCTTTCTGGCTTCTCACATTGAACAGTAGCTCGGCAAGATGCGAGAGCATCAAACTTTGCATGAGACCGTAAGTTATCACCGAGTAAACCAAGTATACAAATTTTTTGATCGAGGAGGTCCAGGTGGCCGGTCTTAAGCAGCCACACACTGTCAGCATCGAGAGTGCTATTCGAAATGAAGTCATTGTCAATTTACTTCCGTTTTGTACTTTCTCATTCGACTACAAAAGATACTTTAAGAAGGCGGACAAATTAATTAAGACATTTATTCAAGTGTAACGCCGAGTTTCGAAACAAAACAATTTTCTAAGCTAATGATTCTTGAGAACATCTTTCGGATTGAATCACGAACCAGTTTGGGTACAGTAGTTTTATTTCTTGTCGTATGAGGATTTAGCCTTTCCAGGACAGAGACCGAAACACAACTGACTAACACAGACTATGGGAATTCCCTCAGCACCCTCAGATAGTCTGGACAGTCTCCCTTCGACCATGCATGCTATGTTATTATAGCAATTACGACTGCGCGACTGTCGCAAATGTCATAGCGAAAATAAACTCGCAACCCTTGCGGTAACTACATTTTTCTCGATTCCTTTTCCAGTTGTTGATTTCTACTGCAACTTTACGTGGAATTGAGAAAGGGGTGTTTCATGGACAGGTTTTAATAATGGAACGATCGACGATGGACGATACGGGGAGATACATATTTTAAACAATCTACAAACAGCGCTCTGGCAGTCGTCTATTTGTCAGAAGCTGCAGTACCTTGGTAAAAGTCTATCGAAGAAAATGTGTGTTAATAGACATAGTCTTTTTAAGACGTAGTTCAACTTTCTTCTGTAACAATTATTACTGTGTTCACGATTGAACAACAATTTTATATATTTCCTTTAATTGGTGATCGGAAGGTACCTCATGGTGTGGACAACGGAGGGTGTGGAAGTTGCAATAAACGTGTATGACAGCTGGTGACAGTGGGTGAATATAACACGCCGCGGTTGAAGTTGGTAAAAAGCACTGCCACGCCCTTTGGTAGCACGCACCACATAATTGCAGGCCTTTGCCACAGTGTTTCCTCTGTAAAACGTGGAATTAGTGCGCCTATTGAATTACTGTTGCAGAAAAAAGACACCTGGAAGTTTTTCGACTCCTTCGCAACTTCCTCTTCTTATTCACAAATTAGTCGATGAGTAATAGTAAACTTACAATTTTTGTAGTGTGATTCCACGACCGCCACCACCCAATGTTTATTACACAAAATTTCATTTCAGAGGCAAATAGAAGAGCAAGAATACTTCTCCATAAAATATGCGGTACTCTTGATCTTCTAGTTTTAAAAATTCGTATTTTTTTGTTGTGGAAATTTATTGCAAACTATATCCAATTTATTGTATAATTTATCGTACACGTAGATACTCGTTAACTGCTCTTCTCTGTTCCACTATTCTAATCCTGAGCTACATGGTTTGACGATCCGTCAGCCTCGTGTGAGCACGTTGTACGCCGAATAAGAAGTCTTGATCACCTGTAACATTTACAATATCACTAAAGAACTCCACTAAGAAGCTAAATGATTATAATAAAAATTAGAAACTACAGACAGAGTTCTGGAAGATGAATTAAACCTGTGATACAGTGGAAAAAGTAAACGATAAATCATACAAACCCCCATAAACGCGTCCACATTCACAGACATAACATGAGCGCTCTTGAACTCCATGGGTAATGTAGATCGTAGCATAATCATTAAAAGAGTCCTCTTAGTGTTCTTATCTAAACTCATCCAATTGCTCGCGAAGATCATATCGGAAACCTCGAGACTCTAAAATACGAGGTCACGTCAGAAAAATTGAGAAAATGCATGAATCTCGGGTATCTAACTTTCTTGGCTTATTGTGGACCTTTTGCTTCACTTCGTTCCCATACCAACAATAGTAAAATATTTGCAACATTGGACAAAAGATGAACATAAAGTTCTCGATCATTTTTGCAAGTAATTGCGTCTGCGACAGCTGGAAAATGGCGAAGCAGACCATCGACACGGACATGAACATTTGAAAGAAAAGCACTACTTGGAAAGTTTTGTTCACGCTCGCTGCGTATCTGCAATGATTTCAAAAAATTTCACTTTCTCAATTCATTAGATAATTATTTATATGAGAAGTCTGTAAACATTTTGAGAAACTGACACGTATAGTTGGTGATGGTGTTGAGCGCATTTGATAACCGACTTCCCCTGATCGTCCGTAATCTTTTGCAGACGGTGTCCAAGCATCTCCAGCTGACCGTAAATGCAGATCAGCATTCCGCTGAACAGAGTGTCGCAAGCAACGTGTACAGTTGTCTCAAAAGTTATGGCAACAAATTGGTATAGGTAAGTAATGGCGTACAGCGTCGGCGAGGAATAGTTGTACGGAAACCATGCGCGAAATGCTAATTTTCTATTTTTCCCTTCCATGATGGGTGTGCTGATCCACCCTACCAACAAGGTGATCTGGATCGCCCCCATGAATTGAATCGAATTCATGCTGCAATCCAAAAAATCAAGCAATCGCATCATTTATTTATCTTGTTCCATCAATTTTTTATCAAATTTGGTTGAAAAAATGATTAAAAAATTTTAATAAACACAATCTTGTTATTTTTACAAAGTAATCAAAAATAGCACTCGTATGGTGACACAGAGTCAGAATTATTCTAGTTCGGAAGAAAAGTTCAATTTTCGAGTTAAAATAGCTCCGACTGCAAAAGATTAAAAAATAGTGACTCACTCGATTATTTTGTCGAGTCTGCTCTTAATGTCCATCTCCTCCTCGTCCACCGGCAAGAATGGCTCCCTCCGCAGAGTGTTTACCAAATTAACGATGTTCTTTCGATTCACTAATATCGTGGTCATCTTGCAAACGCCTCCGGCCACAGACGCCATTATGTAGACGATGTCACTGAAATCTTTCTGGGTTCTTACGTTGAACATTAGTTCGACAAGATGCGTCAGCATCACACTCTGCATGAAACCGTACGCTATCACCGAGTACACCAAGTATAAAAATTTTTTGAACGAGGAAGTCCAGGTGGCTGGTCTTAAGCAGCCACACACTGTCAGCATCGAGAGTGCTATCCGAAATGATGCCATTGTCAATTTATTTCCCTTTTATACTTCCTCATTCGATCAAAAAAGATATTTTAACCAGACGGAAAAATTGCTCGAAGATTTTATATGTTAATTCACTTTTGCTTAAAAACATTTATTCAAGTGTATCGCCGAGTTTCGGAACAAGGCAAGTTTCTAAGATAATGATTCTTCAGATCATGTTTCAGTAGCTTTATTTCCTATCGTATGAGAATTTAACCTTTCCAGAACAGAGACTCAAACGCAACTGTCTAACACAGACTATCGGAATTCTCTCAGCACCCTCAGATAGTCTCGACAGTCTCCCTTCGACCAGGCAGCCTATGTTATTATGGCAATCACGACTGCGCGACTGGTGCAATTGTCATAACGAAAATAAGCTTGCAACCCTTGCGGTATCTACATTTTTCTCGATTTTTTTTCCAATTGCTGATTTCTACTGCAACTTTGCGTGGGATCGAGAAAGGGGTGTTTAGGTAGATGGACAGATTTTAATAATGGAACGATCGACGATGGACGATACGGGGAGATACATATTTTAAACAATCTACCAACAGTTGCGCACTGACAGTCGTCTATTTGATAGAAGCTGCAGTACCTTGGCAAAATTCAATCAAAGAACATATGTGCCAATAAAAATAGTCTTTTTAAGACTCAGCTCAACTTTCTTCTCTAACATTTATCACTGTGTTCACGATTGAACAACAATTTTATATATTTCCATTAATTGGTGATCGGAAGGTACATCATGATGTGGACAACGGAGGGTGTGGAAGTTGCAATAAACGTGGATGGGAGCTGACAGTGAGTGAATATAACATGACGCGGTTGAAGTTGGCGAAAAGCACTGGCACGCCCTTTGGTAGCACGCACGACATGATTGCAGGTTCTGACTGCAAAACGTAGAATTAGTGCGCCTATTGAATTACTGTAGCACAGAAAAGAAACCTGGAAGTTTTTTGACTCCTTTGCAACTTCGTCTTCTTATTTACGAATCAGTCGATGATTTGGTCAATCACAATTTTCATAGTGATTGCACAACCCCGACTACATCATTTTTATTACACCAAATTTCATTTCAGAGGCAAGTAGAAGAGCAAGGAAACTTCTCCAGGAAATATGGGGTACTCTTGATCTCCTAGTTTTAAAAATTTGTATTTTTTAGTTCTACTGATTTATTGCAAACTATATTGAATTTACTGTATAATCTATAGTATACGCCGTCAGATTTAACAGTTCACGTAATTCACAGTGATATTCGTTAAGTGCATTTCTCTGTTCGACTTTTCTAATCCTGAGCTACGTGGTTTGACGATCCGTTAGTCTCGTGTGAGCATGTTGTACGCCGAATAAGAAGTCTTGATCACCTGTAACATTTACAATTTCACTAAAGATCTCCACTAAAAAATTAAATGGTTATAATAAAAATTATAAACTGCAGACAGAGTTCTGGAGGAAGCATTAATCCTGCGAAACAGTGAAAAGGGTAAACAATAAATCAAACAGACCGCCATAAACGTCTCCACGTTCATAGACATAATATAAGCGCTCTTGATCTCCATAGGGAATGTAGATCGTAACATAATCGTTAAAAGAGTCCTCTTAGAGTCCTTATCTAAACTGATCCAATTGCTCGCGAAGATCATATCGGAAACCTCGAGGCTCTAGAATAAGAGATGACGTCAGAAAACTCATGAATCTTGGGTATTAAGCCTTCTTGGTTTGATTACGGACCTTTCGCTTAACTTCGTTCCCGTACCAACAATAGTAAAATATTTCCAACATTGGGCAAAACATGTACATAAAGTTCTCGATCATTTTTGCAAGTAATCGCGTCTGCGAGAGCTGGAAAATGGCGAAGCAGACCATCGACACGGACATGATCATTTGGGTGAAAAGCACTACTTGGAAAGTTTTGTTCACGTTCGCTGTGTATCTGCAATTATTTCAAAAAATTTCACTTTCTCAATTCATTAAAACATTATTTATATGAGAAGTCTGTAAACATTTTGAGAAACTGACACGTATAGTTGGTGATGGTGTTGAGCGCATTTGATAACCAACATACCCTGACCGTCCGTAATCTTTTGCAGACGGTGCCCAAGCATCTCCAGTTGACCGTAAATGCAGATCAGCATTCCGCTGAACAGAGTGTCGCAAGCAACGTGCATAGTCGTCTCAAAAGTTGCGGCGAAAACTTGATGTAGGTAAGTGACTGCGTATACCGTCGGCGAGGAATAGTTGTACGGAAACCACGTGGGAAATGCTAATTGTCTATTTTTTCCTTCCATGATGAGCGTGCAGATCGACCCTGCCAACAAGGTGATCTGAATCGCCCCCATGAATAGAATCGAATTCATGCTGCAATCCAAAGAGCCCAGAAATCCAACTGTTAATTCAATCCCATTATTGCATGTTCCATAAATCCAAAACCATTTATCTAATTGCAAAGAAATTTGAATAGGGCCAATCTTGTTATTTTTACAAATTAATGAAGAACAGTCGGTTTTAGTGCTCTGTAAACCTAATATTAAAAAATTGCGACTCACTCGATTATTTTGTCGAATCTCTTCTTAATGTCCATCTCCTCCTCGTCGACGGGCAGAAACGGCTCTCTCCCCAGAATGTTTACCAACGTAACGATGTTCTTTCGATTCATTAATATCGTGGTCATCTTGCAAATGCTTACGCTCACGGACGTCATCATGATTATGATGATACTGAAATCTTTCTGGCTTCTCTCGTTGAACAGTAGCCCCAGAAGAGTGGACAACATCAAACTTTGCATGAGACCGTAAGCCATTACCGTGTACACTAAGTATACAAATTTTTTGAAAGAGGATGTCCAGGTGGCCGGTCTCAGGCAGCCTAACACTGTCAGCATCGACAGTGCTATCCGAAATGATGTCATTGTCAATTTATTTCCCTTTTGTACTTTCTGATTCAATTACAAAAGATATTTTAAGAAGACGGAAAAATTAATAGACATTTATTCTAACGTATTGTGGAGTTTCGAAACAAGACAATTTTATAAGATCATGTTTCGGATTAAATTCACGAACCAGTTTGGGTACAGTAGTTTTATTTCTTATCGTATGTGAATTTAGCCTCTCCAGGACAGAGACCGAAACGCAACTGACTAACACAGACTATGGGAATTTCCTCAGCAACCTTAGATAGTCTGGACTGTCTCCCTTCGACCAGGCAGCCTATATTATTATGGCAATTACAACTGCGCGGCTGGTGCAATTGTCATAGCGAAAATAAGCTTCCAACCCTTGCGGTATCTACATTTCTCTCGATTCTTTCTCCAGTTGTTGATTTCTCCTGCAACTTTGCGTGGGTTTGAGAAAGGGGTGTTTAGGTAGATGGACAGGTTTTAATAATGGAAGGATCGACGATGGACGATACGGGGAAATACATATTTTAAACAATCTACCAACAGTTGCGCACTGGCAGTCGTCTATTTGATAGAAGCTGCAGTACCTTGGCAAAATTCAATCAAAGAACATATGTCCCAATAAAAATAGTCTTTTTAAGACTCAGCTCAACTTTCTTCTCTAACATTTATCACTGCGTTCACGATTGAACAACGATTTTATATATTTCCATTAATTGGTGATCGGAAGATAGATCATGGTCTGGACAATGGAGGGTGTGAAAGTTGCAATAAATGTGGATGGCAGCTGACAATGAGTGAATATAACATGACGCGGTTGAAGTTAGTAAAAAGCACTGCTACGCTCTTTGATAGCACGCACGATTGCAGCCCTTTGCCACAGTGTTTTATTACTGTTTTGCAATTAGTGTTGCACAAAAAAGACATCTGGAAGTTTTTTGACTCGTTCGCAACTACAAATTAATAATAACATTCACAAATTAGTCAATGAGTAATAGTACACTTACAGTTTTTATAGTGATTCCATGACCGCCACCACCCAATTTTTATTACACAAAATTTCATTTCAGAGGCAAATAGAAGAGCAAGAATACTTCTCCAGAAAATATGGGGTATTCTTGATCTCCTAGGTTTAAAAATTCGTATTTTTTAGTTGTAGGAATTTATTGCAAACTGTATCCAATTCATTGTATAATCTATAGTACACTCGTCAGAATCAACACTTCACGTGATTCTCATAGATATTCGTCAACTGCTTTTCTCTGTTTGACTTTTCTAATCCTGAGCTACATGGTTTGACTATCCGTTAGCCTTGTGTGAGCACATTGTACGCCGAATACGAAGTCTTGATCACCTGTAACATTTACAATTTCACTAAACATCTCCACTGAAAAATTAAATGGTTATAATAAAAATTAGAAACTGCAGATAGAGTTCTGGAAGGAGCATTAAGCCTGTGAAATAGTGAAAAGAGTAAACGATAAATCATACAGACCGCCATAAACGACTCCACGTTCATGGACATAATATGAGCGCTCTTGATCTCCATAGGATATGTAGATCGCAACATAATCATTAAAAGAGTCCTCTTAGTGTTCTTATCTAAACTGATCCAATTGCTCGCGAAGATCATATCGGAAACCTCGAGGCTCTAAAATAAGAGATCACGTCAGAAAATTGAGAAAATGCATGAATCTCGGGTGTTTAACTTTTTTGGCTTAATTATGGACCTTTTGCTTAATTTCGTTCCCGTACCAACAATAGTAAAATATTTGCAACACTGGACATAACATGTACAAAAATTTCTTGATCATGTCTGCAACGAATTGCGTTTGTGTCACTTGGAAAATGGAGAAGCAGACCAATGACACGGACATGATCATTTGAGTGAAAAGCACTGTGTGGAAAGTTTTGTTCACGTTCGCTGCGTATCTGCAATTATTTAAAAAAATTTCACTTACGAGCAGTTGTAATGTACCACAAACTAACAAATGTAAACTAGGAGGATTCTCAATTTACTAAAAAATTATGCACATGATGATTCTGTACATCAGTGCTTCGTAAACTTTTTTTACTCGCGGAGCACTTTACAACAAATAAAAAAATTGTGGCGCACCTATTATATACATGCATATATTTCAGTTATGTATTATGATAGTTTTTTAAAAGGAAAATATCATTCAGACTGAACCACGCTCTACACCAAAATTATGCAACATTTTATACTGTTTTTATGTTAATGATTTATATTGAGAATATTATTTCATATTTTACTAATTTTTGATATAATTTTAATTATTCCGCGGCGCACAGTTTGGGAAGCACTGCTGTAAACTTTTTGAGAAACTGACACGTATAACGTATATTAATGTTTCCGGCACTGGTTCGATCTAATACTACTACTACTATTAATAGTTTCGGTCACTATTTAGACCATTTTCAAGAAAAATTTTTTTCTTTTTTTTTGTATAATTGCGTCTGTAAAAATTATTAAATTAGTATATACTGTGTAATTTATATTGCGTTCCGCATAAAAAAACCAAATGTTCTAAGAAAAAACAAACCTACTTGCTAAGTGAACAAATTATTTTAAACTCTTTACAACTTTATGATTTATAACTCACGTTGATTCCATGCCTGTGATATACGAACTCTAATATATATATTAATTTAATAATGTGATATATATATATTAATTTAATAATTTTTACAGACAGCAATTATACAAAAAAAAAGAAAAAAAAATTTTTCTTGAAAATGGTCTAAATAGTGACCGAAACGTTGAAAATTTTGTGGTAATTTGCAAAATTGCTTAAGTAGTAGCATTAGATCGAACCAGTGCGCCGAAAACATTAATATACGTTATTAACAAATTGTCGATCGAGATAAAGGAAACAGTTACTGACACGTATAGTTGGTGATGGTGACGAGCGCATTTGATAACCGACTTCCCCTCATCGTTCGTAATCCTTTGCAGACGGTGTCCAAGGATCTCCAGTTGACCGTAAATGCAGATCAGCATTCCGCCGAACAGAGTATCGCAAGCAACGTGTATAGTCACCTCAAAAGTCGTGGCAACAAATTGGTATAGGTAAGTGACTGCGTACAGCGTCGGCGAGGAATAGTTGTACGGAAACCATGCGCGAAATGCTAATTGTCTATTTTTTCCTTCCATGACGAGCGTGCTGGTCCACGCTATGAACAAGGTGATCTGAAACGCTCCCATGATTTGAATCGAATTCATGCTGCAATCCAAAGAGCCCAGCAATCTAACTATTAATTCAATCCCATTATTTCATGTTCCACAAATCCAAAAATTGAACGATTCATCTCATCACAGAAATATTTGAATAGGGACGAACTTGTTATTTTTACAAATTAGTGGAGAACTGTCGGTTTTAGTGCTCTGTAAACCTAGTATCAAAAAATAGTGACTCACTCGATTAATTTGTCGAGTCTGTTCTTAATATCCACCTCCTCCTCGTCCACTGGCAGAAATGGCTCCCTCCGCTGAATTTTTAACAAAGTAACGATGTTCTTTCGATTCATTAATATCGTGGTCATCTTGAAAATGCATCCGGTCACGGACGTCATCATGTTTAAGACGTCACTGAAATCTTTCTGGCTTCTCACGTCGAACAGTATCTCGACAAGATTGGACAGCATCAAACTTTGCATGAGACCGTAAGTTATCACCGAGTAAACCAAGTATACAAATTTTTTGAACGAGGATGTCCAGCTGGCCGGTCTCAGACAGCCACACACTGTCAGCATCGAGAGTGCTATCCGAAATGATGTCATTGTCAATTTATTTCCCTTTTGTACTTTCTCATTCGATCACAAAAGATATTTTAAGAAGACGAAAAATTAATTAAGACATTTATTCTAGTGTATCGTCGAGTTTCGAAACAAGGTAATTTTCTAAGATAATGATTCTTGAGAACATGTTTCAGATTGAATTCACGAACCAGTTTGGGTACAGTAGTTTTATTTCTTATCGTATGAGAATTTAGCCTTTCCAGAACAGAGAGCGAAACGCAACTGACTAACACAGACTATGGGAATTCCCTCAGCACCCTCAGATAGTCTGAACTGTCTCCCTTCGACCAGGCAGGCTATGTTATTATGGCAATTACGGCTGCTTCACTGTCGCAATTGTCATAGCAAAAATAAGCTCGCAACCCTTGCTGTATCTACTTTTTTTCGACGATTCTTTTTCCAGTTGTTGATTTCTACTGCAACTTTACGTGGAATTGAGAAAGGGGTGTTTCATGGACAGGTTTTAATAATGGAACGATCGACGATGGACGGTACGGGGAGATACATATTTTAAACAATCTACAAACAGCTGCGTTCTGGCTGTCGTCTATTTGTTAGAAGCTGCAGTACCTGGGTGAAATTCAATCGAAGTGACCGTGCCAATAAAAATGGTCTCTTCAAGACATTACTGAATTTTTGTCTCCAACATTCTGTGCTAAGGATAGAGGGATCTCAAAGCTGCATCAATATTATTTAATTGAAAGAACAATGCAACGTTACACACGAGGCAAGCTATTCTCATTCTTCAATATTCCAAGTCAAATTTATTGCAATTTATATCTTTATCGTCATCTCAATTTCATTCTCTCTTGATGGAATCTTAATTAAAATACGTTACGTAGTGTGAAGCATGTTGAACACCGAGTAAGAAGTCTTGAGCACCTGTGGAAAAAATCTGGATGAACTCAGGAGATGAAGAATACAAAGGAAGGTAAGATAAAAATCAAATACACGGTTCAACAATAAGGGCCAGAATAAAAAAGAAAAACTGACAATCATGAAAGTATCCAGGTTCAGAGCCACGATATGTCCGCTGGAGAACTCGATGGGGGCCGTGGCACGCTTCATGATGATCATCAACATCTTCTTGGAGCTGTTATCCAAATCCGGCCAGTTGCTCGCGAAGATTACGTCTGGGATTTCGAGGCTCTGAAACGGCAAGTGATATATTAGATCGCGAACAAATGAAACGGATTCTTCCTGTCTTGAGAGTGAACCTTCAGCTTGACTTCGTTCCCGTACCAACAGTAGTAAGACAGCTGCATCAGAGTGCAGACTATGTATATAGCGCATTCGTACATCTGCGAGCCCATCTCCATTGTGGACATTCGGAAAAGTGTTAAGCAGGCCATGGGAGTGCTCGCCATGAACTGAAAGCCCATGATCCCGTGGAAATGCTTGTTCACGTCCGCTGCCAGTCTGCGAGCAATCGGAAAACTCCATTTTCACTTGGTGGTTGGCGGAGACAATTTTTATTTTGCATATGATCCGCAAGGATTTCATTAACCCCTTGCCGTATTTTGACGAGCCAGACTCGCGATGAAGATTTTTCACAAAGTCTAACAGATATGAATGTTACGCGTTTCATTTTGAATGAAATAAAATTTTATTCGTTTGTAATCAATATTTTAGCATTAAAGTAAATGTAGCCATACGAAAAATATAAATTTTCTTTTCCCTTCTACGACATTTTTGTGCATAAAGACTTTTTAGTCACTGTAACTGTAAAGAAAATTGTACGGCAAGGGGTTAATTTGATAAAATTCATTTGTTATAAGAGAAATTGCGAACGCACTGGTATATGTCCTCATGGTGTTTCGCACACGCTTTCACTGACAGATTTCGATCGCCCACAATATTTTGCAAACGGTGTTGCAGCAACGTCAGTTGGCCGCGTATGAGTATCATCAGGCCGCTGATCAGAGTGTCGTTCGCGTAGTGCATGTACGTGAGCGCTACCAAACTGCTAGCTTGATGACAGTAAGTCATCGTGTACAAGGGCAGAGGATTGTAGTCGTACGGCAGCCACACACGCGGATTCGCTAGAATTCTCAGCTTTAGATCTCTCACCACCGACGAACCCAAACCCACCAACAAGTACACATTGATCATCAAGAAGAACACCAGCGAAGTATTTCTGCAAACAAGTCAGAATCATTGTAACCACCACCAACCCCTTGCCGCATCATTTTCTTTACAGTTACAGTGAATAAAACACGTTTTTATTCCCAGAAACGTCGTAGAAGAGAAAAGGACATTTGTTTATTTTTTCTATTTGTGATTTACCAGACTACGGTTCTTTACGCAAAATAAAAATTTCTTATCTGAATTGCTACAAACTGGGGGGAAACAGAAATTTATTTTCTTCCCTATTATGTTTAATAGGTTGAAAATAATATTAGATGACTGCATAAGTTCGTGCCCGATTTTCATAAATGTCGCGAACTATTCTGCACCATTCTTTTCTACAATTAGAATTACATTCATACATTTTCTACAATTAGAAAAGAACGGAGACTATATAATTGATTAATAAAACTGTATTCTTAAAAATTTAACCATTGAATTTCATTTTCAAATCGAGCACGAATTTATGCAATCGTCTGATATAATACAATAGTATGTTTAAATATTCCTAATATTTTCGCAATTTTAAATTACACCTACTCATTTTTGTTATAAATTTTCTTTTTTAAAGAAAAAGCGTGACTCCAGTGACTCGTTAAAATACGGCAAGGGGTTAATATTGAAAATAATATTCAACTGCACCTGCTCATTTCTATCATAAATGCATAAAACCCGATCTAACACATAATAGAGAAATCGTCAACTTACTCGATCTCTTTGTCGAATTTCATTTTGATGCTCCGCTCCGCCTCGTTCGCGGGCTTGAAAGGCTCCCTCTCCACCTTGTGCAGAAGGAACAGTATGTCGTCCCGTTTCCCCAAGAAGTTGAGCATCTTGTAAATCGAGATCATCATCGCGACAGTTTTGTAGAAATTGTCGCAGAACTCGGCCCGAGTCTTAACGTTGATTACTATGTCGAGAACCGACGTCACCATCAGAGTCTGCATGGGTATCAACATTAGGAACGAGTACACTTTGTACAGCCTCCTTTTAGCTGTGGATGTCCAGGTGGCTGGTGGTAGACAGCCCAGAACTGTAAAAGCTAAGAACGTGTATCTAAACGCGGTCATTGTCAATGTTCATTTGGAACAAATTCAGTCTTATTCGTTCTAGAGATAGTTTCCCCACTGCTTTGGCACTTTGAAAAGAAGAGACTTTTATTTATGTAAACAGAAATGCTCCATCGTATTTCTTTAGGTATCGAGTTCGAGAAGGTAATCGTTCCGAAAGGATAAGTATACTGCACGGGTCGGAATTTCCTGTGTTACTGATAGGGCAATGGTTTCCCATTCGAACTCCCTGCAGTCGACTTCTTCAGCGATGACTTCACTTCCGATAGGGAGAGTATGTCATTACGGTAATTATTGATGAGCACGCGACATGTGCAATTGCCATTTCGAGGACAAGATCGCGACCCCCTGCAGTTCGACATTTTCTTTCAGCCAGCTAATACAAGGGAGAATTGCGTTGAATAATAAAATTGCCGATGAACGCGATGACTGCTGGCAATCTTTTACGGACAATTCGGCCTCTAACGGGATGCGATAGAAAGGTTCTTCTACGGTTTTGTTGAACAGTCTGCATTGTTCTCGACGTGGCAAGTTACTCTCCGTTGCTACAGTGTTAGGTATACTTTTATACGAATTTATTCATACTTGCTTTAAATATCAGTACGTATTAAAAGTACGGTATTAAAATAGAGTTCAATTTTTCAATTGCTGCTTGCTTGTTACTTGAGCACCTGTAATAAATACAATTATTTAAGGAATTAAAAAATTGCATGCTCCATTCATTGAATCAGGAGATCGATTTGCACTCACTGTTATGAACGAATCCAGATTCATCGACACAATGTGCGCACATTCATATGTCGAACACTTCTTGTGTCGAACATTGTTACACAAAATATCATCTCCTAATTTTTAAAATTCATAAAATGTGACAAAAATAACAATTCATACGAGGCAAGGTATTATTTAGCTGTACGAACTCATTGCAAACTATATTCAATTTTCTGTACAATCTATACTCCGCCAGATTTAACAGTTCACGTGATCCACAAAGAAACGAATCTGATGCGAAATCAGGGAGTCGCTAGGATTGTTAGCGGGCCTCGTAACTAGTATAATTTATATATATAATTATGATATTGGACGATAATTATGGGTTTAGTGAATTTGCACGAATTACTAAAGAACACAAATATATTCTCGTTATAAGAAATGTATTACAATTGGAATTATCGCGAACGGACTGAATTGTGAGTGTAAAAAATTAAACTATTACTACTAGACAGTGGATCTTTATGCAAAATAAAAATTGTCTGCATCGATTGCAAGAAACAGAAACTAAATCGAATGTTATTTTTTCCCTTAATGATTTTAATAGAGGAAAAATCATATATTGACACCTTCAATTTCTACAATTTTTCAACAATTTCGAAGTTCATCTACTCAATGTTGCTGTAAATGCATAAAGATCCGCAGTCTAATTATTACCTAACATGCACGGTGTTGACGCACTGGCAAATGCGGGGGTCTCGGAGCAACTTTATAAATGCCTAATAGATTTTATTCAGGAGTGGCGGAATCTATACGGTTAACCTTGATATGAAGGGGAACTTTAGCCCGATCTCATTGGAAGTTTACTCTACGAGATGCAGCACGACGCGACACGATTCGTGACTACGCAAGTACTAGCCCCCGAAAACAGAAATGCAAGGGCTTATACAGGGTGGTTCCTTATGAAAAAATAAGAACAAAATATGGAATAAAATTTTTTCATTTAAAGCTTAGTTTTCGAGAAAATCGAGTTTGAAAATCCTATTCGTACGTATGCTGTTACGGCTAAGTTACGGTTCGTCGAGCATCGTATAACGCGTATCGTGTCGGATCATGTCAACGTATTCCCTATTCGTGTACATCATCGTTAGATAGATCAACGAAAACTGACAGTTTAGGCATTGTTTATAAACACGTTACGCGTTATACGACGCTCGACGAACCGTAACTTAGCCGTAACAGCATACGTACGAATTGGATTTTCAAACTCGATTTTCTCGAAAACAAAGCTTTAAATGAAAAAATTTTATTCCATATTTAGTTCTTATTGTTTCATAAGGAACCACCTCCTGCTCGCTAGTACATGTTATTCGGTCGGGATACTTGTCAGTAACCTGAGTCACGTTCTTGATGACATCTGTTTTGTCATCGTCCAGTTGGTCGTGCGTATGTTTTGGTTGTAAGTAAACATATATGTGGATTTATCTAGGGTGGTTCTGTGCGTTTACATAGGACGGTTCCTGCCAGAGATGATCTTGAACATCTGTTCGTCATCCGTAACACTCTTGAAACAAATCTTCATTAAAATACGTTATGTAGTACGAAGCACGTTGAATATCGAGTAAGAAGTCTTGAGCACCTGTGGAAGAAATCTGGATTCTTATAAGATTAAATACACGGTTAAACAATGAGAATAAATAAGAGAAACTGACAGCCACAAAAGTGTCCAGGTTCAGAGCAATGATATGTCCGCTGGAGAACTCGATGGGGGCCCTGGCACGCTTCATGATGATCATCAACATCTTCTTCGAGCTGTTATCCAAATCCGGCCAGTTGCTCGAGAAGATTATGTCAGGGACTTCGAGGCTCTGAAACGGCAAGTGATGTATTGGATCTCGAACAAACGAAACGAATTCTTCCTGTCTTGAGAATGAACCTTCAGCTTGACTTCGTTCCCGTACCAACAGTAGTAAGACAGCTGCGTCAGAGTGCCGATTATGATAATAATGCCTTCGTATAATTGCGCGGCCTCCATTGTGGACATTCGGAAAAGGGTTAAGCAGGTCATAGGCGTGCTCGCCATAAACTGAAAGCCCATGACCCCGTGGAAATGCTTGTTCACTTCCGCTGCCAGTCTGCGAGCAATTGGAAAACTCAATTTTCACTTGGTACATACAGTGACTCCCACTAATATTCGGACACTCTTAAAAACACGATAACTTTTTCAATATTGTACTATACGATCTGAACTTTTTTGGGAAGCTAGAGCAATTAGTTTGCTACAGGATGTGAAAAAAAATTTTTCAAAAATTGCAATTGATCGGAATTGTAGAAAAAATACTAAAAGTTGCATTTTACAACTTTTTTTTGTGGGTCTATATCGAAAATTTAAGAAATAAGTTTTGTAGATCTGTGCGAATTAAACATATTCTGAAAATTCTGTCAAAATCGGTCGACGTTGCAATGAGCTACAAACATTTAAAGATGGTAAGAATTGCAGATTTTCACGATTTTCGGCCTCTAACTGCAATAAATCTAAGGATTCTTACATCTTTCAATGCCTGTCGTTTCTTCCCGCACCAACCGATTTCGATGAAACTTTCACAGTGGATATAATTGACATAGATCTACAAAACGTATTTTTTAAATTTTCGATATAGGCCCACATAAAAAAGTTGCATTTTACAACTTTTTTATGTGG
>CM052250.1:2737637-2752092 GCA_028455795.1 Lasioglossum marginatum
GCAGATTTTCACGATTTTCGGCCTCTAACTGCAATAAATCTAAGGATTCTTACATCTTTCAATGCCTGTCGTTTCTTCCCGCACCAACCGATTTCGATGAAACTTTCACAGTGGATATAATTGACATAGATCTACAAAACGTATTTTTTAAATTTTCGATATAGGCCCACATAAAAAAGTTGTAAAATGCAACTTTTAGTATTTTCTCTGCAATTCCGACGACTTGCAATTTTTTTCAAAAATTTTAGTCACGTTGTGCAACAAACCAATTGTTCTAACTTCCCAAAAAATTTCAGATCGTATGGTCCGGTATTAAAAATGTCGTCGTCTTTTTAAAAGTGTCCGAATATTAGTGGGAGTCACTGTAATTGGCGGAGATAATTTTTATTTATTTGATTTCATTAATTTGTGATAAGAAGAATTGCGATCGTACTGGTATATGTCCTCAAGGTGTTTCGCGCACGTTTTCACCGACAGATTCTGATCGCCCATAATATTGTGCAGACGGTGTTGCAGCAGCGTCAGTTGGCCGCGTATAACTATCATCAGGCCGCTGATCAGAGTGTCGTTCGCGTAGTGCATGTACGTGAGCGCTATCAAACTGGTAGCTTGATGACAGTAAGTCATCGTGTACAAGGCCAGAGGCGTGTAGTCATACGGCAGCCACACTCGCGGATTCGCTAAATTTCTCAGTTTCAAATCATTCACCATCGACGAGCCCAAAACCATCACCAAGTAGGAATTGATCATCAACAAGAACACTATCGAAGTATTCCTGCGAACGAGCAATACTCATTTGAGCGACCATATTAATATTTAGACTGCGGATCTTTATGCAAAATAAAAATTGTCTCCATCGATTGCAAGAAATAGAAACCAAATTATTATTTCTTCCCTTAACACGTTAAGCGCCAAGCCTGTCTTGCCTTTCTTTCCGTTTAGCCCGCGATATTTCACCGACAATTTTCACCGAATTTAATAAAACTCATTAAAATTTTGTTTGCAAAGTATTATTTTTTAGATAGATTCGTGATATGACCACGAAATTTATTAATAGACGAATTTATAGATTATCGCTGCCTGCACGAAAAGTAGACTGTCAGTCAATGATTTTAATAGAGCAGAAATTATATATTGGCATTTTCAATCTTCAAAATTTTCCACCAATTTTGAATCTCATATACTCTATTTTGCTAGGAATGCATAAAGATCTATGAATATTGAATATTCAATTTTAAATGAATATCAAATTTTATTTCATTTAAAAAGAAAGGCATAACTCGAGTATAAAATACGGCGAGGGGTTAATATTGAAAATAATATTCAATTGCACCTGTTCATTTCCATCATAAATGCATGAAATCGTCAACTTACTCGATCTGTTTGTCGAATTTCATTTTGATGCTCCGCTCCGCCTCGTTCGCGGGCTTGAAAGGCTCTCCTTCCAACTTGTGTAGAAGGAACAGTATGTCATCCCGTTTCCCCAAGAAGTTGAGCATCTTGTAATTCGAGATCATCATCGCGACAGTAATATAAAAATTGTCGCAGAACTCTGCCTGGGTCTTGACGTTGAATACTATGTCGAGAATCGACATCAAAATCAGAGTCTGCATGGGTATCAATATTAGGAACGAGTACACTTTATACAGCCTCCTTTTAGCTGTGGATGTCCAGGTGGCTGGTGGTAGACAGCCCAGAACTGTAAAAGCTAAGAACGTGTATCTAAACGCGGTCATTGTCAATGTTCATTTAAAACAATTCAGTTTTATTTTCCCCACTGCTTTGGCACTTTGAAAAGAGGAGACTTTTAATTATACAAACAGAAATGCACCATTGTATTTCTTTAGGTATCGAGTTCGAGAAGGTAATCGTTCCGAAAGGACAAGTGAACTGCACGCAGTGGAATTTTCTGCGTTACTGACAGGACAATTGGTTTTCCATTAGAACTCCCTGCAGTCGACTTCTTCAGCGATGACTTCACTTCCGATAGGGAGAGTATGTCATTACGGTAATTATTGATGAGCGCGCGAAGTGTGCAATTGCCACTTCGAGAACAAGATCGCGACCCCTGCAGTTCGACATTTTCTTTCACCCAGCTTATACACGGGATAATTGCGTTGAATAATAAAAATGCCGATGAACGGGATGACTGCTGGCAATTTTTTACGGATAATTCGACCTCTAAAGAAACCGTAACCATATATCAACTTCGTTTTCCTTCTCCCAGGAATGCCATAGAACAAGAAAGTTTCTGCTGAACAGTCTGCATTGTTTTCGACGTGGCAAGTTACTCTCCGTTGCTACAATGTTAAGTATACTTTTATACGAATTTATTGTTATTTCCGTTAAATATAAGTACTTCGATATTAAAATAGTTCAATTTTTCTGGCTTGTTACCCTCGTTGTAGAACGTTGTACGCAGAGTAGGAGGTCTTGAGCACCTATGATAAATACAATTATTTAAGGAATTAAAAAATTGTACGCACCATTCATTGATTGAGGAGATCGATTTGCACTCACTGTCATGAAAGAATCCAGATTCATCGACACAACATGCGCACTGGTGAACTGCATGGGGAATGTGGATCTCATCATAATCATCAACAGAATTTTCTTCGTGTTCTCGTCCAAGCTCACCCAGTTGCTATTCATGATAAAAGCTGGAATCTCCAGGCTCTAAAATCAAAAATTGCGTTAGATCATGAAAGGACAAAAGGGAGTTCAATTTCCTACCTTCAGCCTGACTTCGTTGCCATACCAGCAGTAGTAAAATATCTGCATCAGCATGCAGAATGCATACACGAATGTCTCCAGCATTCTCGATGCTATACCCCTGTTTAAGATACGGTATAAGATGAAGCAGATGATCACCATACTTGACAAGAACTGAATGAATAGCACCACGCGAAAGCCCTTGTTCACCTTCTCGACGAGTCTGCAATCGTTCAAAATCGTTCCAAAATATTTGTTAATTTTACAGCTTCACTACAGTTGCCATCAATCTAACACTAACCGTAACGGCTATAAATTGTGTCAGATATACATTGTTTTATAAGAATTACGAGACTGAAATTATTTAGATTCTTCACAATTTTTATAACAATACAGTAGAACCTCGATTAGGGCCTCTGATGTTCGAATTCGTTGTCGTCTGAATACTTTCCACAAAGAATTAGTTTACGTCACCATACGATACATGATTTATTGCACACTTCCACTAATTATTATTATACGTATGTTCCACTAATTAGCACGGATAATCGGAAGTTCTACTGTACGTGATTAAATAAAGAGATTTATTGAATAATTTCTGATGGGGAAGCATCTTCATAATTTTAATAATTAAAAAATAAAGAATGTGAAATCGGTCATTTGAATCTTTAATTGACGGAATAATTTTTACAAATCGCTGCACAAAATTTGTGTTTACACCACGACTTGCACTCTAACCACAATTTTCTAAGAATGATGAAGATAAAAAATGTGACTTTGAGAATGGGAGACTTACTCGAACAGAAAGTTATGATGTCGGACACACTGCTTCGCCGATTCCTTCTGATCTCTGTTGATGTTTCGCAGGCGATGTCCAAGGATCTCCAGCTGACTGTATATACAGAACATCAGCCCGCTGAACAGAGTATCATAAGCGACGTTCATAAACGACGCTATGAACACGCTAACAGCTTGGTGAGCGTAAGTGATAGCGTACAAAGTTGGAGACGTATAATCGTATGGCACCCAGGCACGGAATGCTAGCGCTCTGTTCTTCGGATCTCTGATCAACGAGGTGATCCATATTATCACCCCGCACGAGCCGAACATGCTCATGAATAATATTGTCAGTTTCCTGCAATTGGAACAATGATCGATTCAGAGTCAAACTGAGTGGAAATTGAAAATGAATCCACTTTTCTCATTGAAATTTAGAACAACGAAATCACTAGTCTTCCATCTATTTCTGCAATCATTCTGTTTCTGGAGCAATCTCTGAAATATTAGAGCACGCTCTGATTTCCTAAAATTTCTTCCTTTTAATTTTCTAAGGCATTGTTTAAGATTTTTGTTAATTACAGTCTAAAATTTTCAGTACAATAACATTTTTTAGCTGACCAGAAAGGAGTTTATAATTTTCTAAGCCATTATTTAAGATTTTTGTTAATTACAGTCTAAAATTTTCAGTACAATAAAATTTTTTAAACTGACCAGAAAGGAATGAAATAAATGTTAAATTTATTGCAAAGAGTTGAACTACCCCCACAGATTTTCCATGAAACTATTTTCAAGGGAATACAGCAGTGAACAATTTTCAATTAATCCTACAAACGATATTCCTTAATTTCGAAGAGGATATGGAGAATACGAACTCGTTTATGGCATCGAATTTCGCCTCGATCATCATCTCAGCCGCGTCGACAGGCAAATAAGGCTTCCTCTGCATCGAATGGATCCAGATCATAATGTTCTTGTGGTTCGCCAAAAAGCTGCAGAGCTTGCAGAATGAAGTCATCCCGGGCAGCAGCGCGTAGAAATTGTCACTGAATTCGTCTTGATTCTCGACATTAAAAATCATGTCCAGAATTAACATTAACATCAGAACCTGTAGGCAAGTGAACACTACCGCCGAGTACATTTTGTACAAAAATTTCTTGGTCCTGGAGGTCCATGTGGGTGGTCGTTGACAGCCCAGCAGTGTCAGCACTGTGAACGTCATCCTTAGTGTTGGCATGGATCCCAAAAATTTTATATTCACTAAAAATTCTATATCGAGCAAGTGAATCCGCAAGATTTGGTCACAGGGCAATCCTAATATTAGATTGAAGATTTTTGGACTTGCTATTGACAGGATTTTGTCAATTCTAAGTTCTGATCATGTGAAGTACCTGCACCAATTGTTAACACTAAACCTACCATCACCGGTCAAAATGACTGTTTCCAGATTTTTTTATTTCACAATTATTGAAATAATAAAAATTATTTCATAAGAAATGAGTGATAGCTCTAGTAGAGCACGTATTACAATAGGAACCGTACAAAGTCTAAATAAAATCAGACTTGTCATTTATATAAACTATTTTTGGTTTATATAAATGGTTTAGATACTTTGGGACGAAGAATAGACAGAAGTACGGTGTCTCGATAATTCAGACCTGGCAGTACAGTGTCCGCCGGGTCACTGTAAACCACTAACTATCGGAATTCCACCTGCACCCTCTCGGTGGAGTCAGTTCTTTGCCGACAGTCTTTTTTGTCCCGCTGCAAGGACTATGTTATTATCGGACGACCACTTCTGCAATTGCTATTACGAAAATAAGCCTGCGACCCTCTCGCAGCGTAATTCTTCCTTGTTTTTAGTCATAGTGTGCTATACTGTGGTCTCACGGGCTCGCAATTAACAGACAGCGAGTGGACGGAAGGGGACAGCGTTTAATAATGAACTTGAGGAGACACGACACGTTGTAGTCGATTTTCGTAGTCGAGGGGTAGTTAATAATCTAGAACACGTTTCACGAACTCTTCTAGCATCGGTCAATTAATTCTATCCGACAGTTCGCTGTCTATAGCTGTCGCAAAATCGTCAGAAGGACAACATAAAGCGAAGTCGAACGGATTATGGTCTTCCTAAAGGAAAATGAAAGTGTTCAAAAGACAAATCATTCTTTAGTGTTAAAATATTGCGGATTTCAAGCTGAATTTATTTCTATTCCTATCAAATACTTTACATTTTCTAATATGTTTCTGGCAAACTTAGAACTATAAGCGTCATCGCAGATTTGTGGTCGATTACCTTGACTGGAGCAGGTTGTACACTGAATACGAAATCTTTAGCACCTGGAACGAGAAGACATTATTACTTAGTCTTTCACCTACTAATTTTACATATTTTTCATTGCCGTAGAACGATTTGATCTCATACGAACCGCCATGAAGGAGTCGATGTTCACCGACAGAATGTAAGCAGTGGTGAACTCGATGGGGAACGTGGCCCTGACCATAATCATCAGAAGAGTCTTTTTACTGTTGTCGTCTAAATGGGCCCAGTTGCTCGCGAAAATCAGGTCCGGTATCTCGAGACTCTGAAATGCGGGTTTTATCGAGAAAATGATGGAGTTCGGTGAGTGGATATTTCTTATAGCGACAATGAACCTTTCGTTTGACTTCGTTCCCGTACCAACAGTAGAAAAATATCTGCATCAGCATGCAGAATGCGTACACAAGAGTCGTCGCTAGTCTCTCGCCCAGATCGGCTTGCGTGATTCGGTAAAGAGTGAAGCATATTATCGCTATACTGGCTATGAATTGAATGCACAACACCGCTTGGAAGTCTTCGTTCACCTTCGCCGCGAATCTGAGACGTCATTATAGGTCTTGCAAATTAATTTCACCCATTAACCCCTTGCCGCATTTCAACACTTTACCGACCGGTAACCTGTTAATCAGTTTCTTACCCCAACCGATGGTCTGTGAATCGGTAAGCCAGGGAATTATTTACTCGCGACGGCCGATTTTCGAAGGCTATGCCCCGGCCGCGCGTCTCGCTCCCCGTGGCGGTCCTTCTTTTTAGGGGCGGTGGGGAAATGCTACTACGCACATCCCCTTAAGATGAAAGTTGGGGAGTAGTGTGGGGCTCGCCCCCCCCCCCCAAGATGAAATTTGGGGGGAAACGGAACTTACCCCTAGTCTCTAGCAGTACCCACTAAAACCCCACCTCTCAAGGGTTGAAAACCCTACTCCCTCGTCTTTCAATCTAGAATTGTACAGGGACCCACCGTCGTGAGTAAATAGATCCGAGTCCTGGTCTAAGCCGAAACAAAGCCGGGGTCAGAAAAATGTTTACGACCGAATGACCGGTGGGACGTGTATAGGACGTTCAACCGCTAGCGGGTGGTACAGTGTTAACGCTAAACCTACCACGAGGAGTCAAATGACCCATTTTAGATTTTTTATTTGACAATTATTGAAATTGTAAGCATTTTCATGGGAATTTATAATATATTTTTTGGCTCCAGTATATATTATAGTAAAAATCGCACAAAATTAACTCGTCATGAAGATTATAATCAAAGTCTAACAAATATGGATGTTACGCGTTTCTTTTTAAATGAAATCAAATTTGATTCGCTTGTAATCAATATTTAAGCAATAAAATAAAGGTAGCCATACAAAAAATATAAATTTATTTTTATCTTCTACTATATTTTTGGGGATAAAGATGTTCTAATCACTGTAACTCTGAAGAAAATGAGACGGCAAGGGGTTAAGAATTAGAATGTAGAAGTAGAATGGTCTAAAAAGAGCAGACGTACTCGTACAGAAAGTTGTGATGGCGAGCGCACTCTCTCGCCGAGTCCTTGCCACTTTTCATGACGTTCTGCAAACGGAGACCGAGGATTTCTAGCTGGCTGTATATGCAGAACATCAAGCCGCTGAACAGGGCATCGTAAATGACGTTCATAAGCGAGGAAATTATCACACTCACGGCTTGTAGAGCGAAAGTGACAGCGTACACTACCGGAGCTGAGTAGTCGAACGGTACCCACGAACGGTACCCTAACATTCTGTTCTTCCCGTTTGTGATCAGCGTGGTCAGGAGAATCATCACTATACAGAACTCCGTTGAGAACGTGTACAGTGCTGTCACTCTCCTATAACCAAGACAATAATTATTTCCACTCAATAATCTCTGACAACAAACAAATATTGTGATGCTATTATAATAGATATTGAATTGTTCTTGGTAGCAAAAGATTCTATATATATCCATTCATAATGTATTAATATTGGATATCACTGTATTTAGGAAAGTCTATAGTATCTTTTGCTACCAAGAACAATTCAATATCTATTATAATAACATCACAATATATGTTTAAAGTTGAAAAATAGGTTTTTTTTTTCAAAGTCAAGTTTCTCAAAAACTGTGCGTGTAGGAGAAAAATTAAGGACAGATTCGGAATCAGCGCGAAAAATTCTATAAGATCCACCCAACAGTTATATGAAAACATAAAAAAAGTTTAAATTTGTTGGACAGTGTAATTATACTCCTTAAAAATTATTGGGTTGGCAAGAAAGCAATTTCGGTATTTTAAGGTGAAATGAAACCGAATATTTTTATTCAAGCGATAAACTTTAATCAATAAAATATTTTCTTATTTATCCTTTTTGGCAAAAGATCATCGAACAGAAGGGAAAATATCTTATTCATTAATGTTCATTGTTTGGATAAAAAAATTGGGCTCTATTTCACCTTAAAATACCGAAATTACTTTCTTGCCAAACCAATAAATAAAGTTTTAAAACAAGAAAATTTATCATCGACCCCCAACAGACCTCTAGAATACTATAGACCATTTTTAACTTTCAATCCCTGGTCTAGACTGCGATTCACAATTATAAAATCGATAATTTATATCTCAGCATCCACATTGACAAATTAAATCCACATAAGAAGTAATAGTAAAATCACAATTCATACATACTCATTATGTTTATCGAATTTGGTCTCCACATCCTTCTCCAGAATATTCTCCGGCGAGTATGGTTTCTGTTGCAAAGTATTGATCAGAACCATAATGTTATCCCCGCGAGCAAGAAAGCTGCAGAACTTGCAGCAGGTGATCAGCATAGGAATAGTCAAGACAAGATTATCGCTGAATTCATCCTGATTCTTGACGTTAAATACTATGTCCAGGATAGTGGTCAGCGTTAGAACCTGTACGAGCATAAGTATTATAATTCGGTACACTTTGTAGAGGAATTTCATGGGCTCGGATGTCCAGGATGGCGGTCGGTGACATCCAATCACTGTCAGAATCGTGGACGCACATTGCAGCGTTGGCATCGTCGATTTTCTTAGCTGTTGTCCTAGTTTTACTCATTCAGTAATTTTTAATTCAACTAATTTGTAACAATTCACCGTTGCACAATTGAAGATAATTTGCAGAGTGTCAGGGACTATTTTAACACGCTTAAGGAAATGAAATGTTATTGGAATGACTCTTTCTGCAAAGTGAAAAGGAGGAAGAAAATAATGTGCTTTAACTTCGCCAGTCTCGCTCGTTACTGACAAGTGAAGTTAGTATTTTCTCCGCATTTTTCTCCGCACCCCTGGAAGTTGCTTTCCTATTGACAATTTCCCTTCTGCTGCGCAAGCTGTGTTATTACCGTAATTATTGGCAGCGACATTTTTTCTCGGCGACTATGGGTTCGTTCCGAGAGGAGCGATTAGGGGGATGATGTTTAATAGTTAAAAAGGGGGAACAGCTTAGTCGCTTTTCATGGAGGAAGGGTAAAGAATGCACGAGCGCAGTGGCAGTTCGTGTCCTCCCACTGTGCCAGTGAACTATTTTCTCAAATGTCCGAGCATCGTTTCATCCCCTAACTCGTACAATGCTGAATCAGTTCTACCTGTCTGTCAGTGTAGTTTTTAACCTTCCCTCAGAAAAAAGGTTGCATAAGTATTTGTGAAATTTTCTTGATTTTTAAAAGACAAGTATACAACACTCTAAAAACTTGAAACATGTCACAGATAGCGTTGCTAGAAAATTTTTGGAAATTTTCCATTCGTCAACGTGGGTACATTCACACATAATTTTTTTCCAGAAATGTTGAAAAATGTATTAGACTCCACTAATTTATTTATTCATTGGAAGCATGAATTCTGTGATGCATCGGGGATGAAGAGGACAAGAAGACGATCGTATATAAGGCAAGTTCATTTTCAACGCTAAAGAATCAATTAATTTATTGTTAATTCTATTAAGGGCGCGCAGTGGCTTAAGTGGTAAGGCTCACGACTACGAACACCGTGGTCCTGGGTTCGAATCCCGCCGGCACCTCTGAAAATACTTTTAATTAGAAAAAGGTTTTCATGTGATATCATGTGGTGCCCCAAGGTGGTTCGGAACTCACCTTAATAATAAACTGTAGTCCCGCTAAAATTAGGCGATAGTGAGAGTGGAAAGAGGGGAGAGTGGTAAATGGATCTGTGAAACCCCGAGGGGACCAAATATCACTACTTTAACTTTTAACTTTTTTTATTGTTAATTCTATTCAATATTTTATTCTACATACTTTAATATGTTTCTCTCAAAATTGGATTGGGTCGATTACCTTCATTGAAGCACATTGTACACTGAGTAAGAAGTTTTGAGCACCTGAAATAACAAACATTTTCCGCCAGTATTATTAATACTGTTTAAATCAAATCCACAGTCTAGAAATAATATACTGACCGCCATGAAAGACTCTATGTTCACCGACAAGAGACGAGCACTGGTGATTTGAATGGGATACGTAGCCCGCAGCATAATCATCAATAGAATCCTCCTGGTTCTGTTATCCAAACTCGTCCAGTTGCTGGCAAAAATCATGTTCGGTATCTCAAGACCCTGGAACATGAATTCCTATTATAAAATTCAACAATACTATACGCTGAATCTCCTTGCCTTCGGAATCAACCTTTAGTCTGACTTCGTTCCCGTACCAACAATAGTAAAATATCTGTAGTAGCATCACGTACGCGTACATGAGCGCCTCGATCGTTCCCGAGCCTAAATCCGTCTGAGTAAATCGGTAGAGAGTGAAGCAGATGATCGTTATGCTAGCTAGAAACTGAACGCATAATACTGCTTGGAAGTTCACGTTCACTTTCGCTGCGAATCTGAAATCATTTTCATCGTGATTAGACTGCGGAGGTTTATGCTTTATAATTTTCAATTTTTCTAGGTAAATTTGAAGAAAGCGGAATTAACACTAGGTTTACGAATATTTCTAATATTCTTAATTTGCGATTGTTAAGTTTGTAAAGATGCTTTCCTGAGGAATTATTTACCAAACTTGATTTCTTTGGGTATATCTTATTGGAAAAATGGCCAAACATTTGGATAGACACATAAAATATTACGAGATGGTTATTTCTAGAGCTCCGTAAACCTAGTGTTAGTGATAATGGCCTTTGTAGATCTGGAATAAATAAAAATCGTGCCAAATTCTATGGAATTTTACATTCCAGCATTTTTTGAAAATTTTCAGATGCCATAAATGCATAAAGATCCGCAGTCTAATCATGATCCTTGAGAATTTCAGTGGACACGACAACAAAATTAAAAAATATTTTCAGTGGTAGTGGCCTTCGTAGATCTGGAATAAATAAAAATCGTGCCAAATTCTATGGAATTTTACATTCCAGCATTTTTTGAAAATTTTCAGATGCCATAAATGCATAAAGATCCGTATCTAATTATCCGATCTAATTATGATCCTCAAGAATTTCAGTGGACACAACTACCAAATTAAAAAACATACTCATATATAAAGTTGTGATGCCGAGCGCATTCTTTCGCCGACACATCGCCGGTTTTGATTATGTTCTGCAGGCGGTGCCCGAGAATTTCCAGCTGGCTGTATATGCAGAACATCAGCCCGCTGAACAGAGAGTCGTAAGTGACGTTCATAAGCGAGGAGATTGTTACACTCACAGTTTGGAGTATGAACGTGACGGCAAACACAGACGGGGATGAGTAGTCGTATGGCAACCATAAACGAAACGTTAACACTTTGTCTCCTGGATTTGTGATCAGGCTTGTCGCTACTGTCACCACTACGCATACCTCTGTCGAACATGTATACACGGCTGTTATCAGTCTGCAATCAGAAGTTGCACTTTTCACGCTTCCCTTATTCTTCATGGAAAATTATCTTTTTCTTAGGTTCAGGAAAAAATGCAAATTTTCGACTTTGAGAATTTTTCCTGCTCGAACCGCGATAGCTACTTGAAAGTTTTTGGCATAGAACGATTCTGCAGACTCTGCTGAATATAATGACATATTTTTAAATTATTAATATTTAAGTTCTCTCACGGAGCTGTTTTATTTTGTCAAGCGAAAACGAAATTTATATTTTAACTTTCCTTGATTTCATCCTTGACTTTAGGAATTTTCCCTGCTCGAACCGCAATAGCTACTTGAAAGTTTTTGGCATAGAACGATTCTGCAGACTCTGCTGAATATAACGATATATTTTTTAATCATTAATATTTAGGCTCTCTCGCGGAGCTTTTGTCAAGCGAAAACGAAATTTATATTTTAACTTTCCTTGATTTTATTCTTGACTTAAGTATCTACTTACTCGTTGTATCGATCAAACCTCGACTCGATGTTCCTCTCGTCCTCATCGGCAGGCTTGCACGGCTGCCGCTGTTGACAGTTTATGAGACGCATAATGCTATCACGGTACGCTAAGAAGCTGCAGAACTTGCAACAGGTGATCAGCATGGGGATAGTCAAGACCAAATTTTCACTGAATTCGTCCTGAGTCTTGACGTTCAACACTATGTCCAGAACAGTTGACAGAGTCAGAGCCTGCACCGCCATTAAAATTAAGTATCCGTACAATTTGTAGAACAATCTCTTGGGCTTCGAGGTCCACGTGACTGGTGGATAACAGCCTATCGCTGTCAGGACCATGGACGCGCATCGTAGCGTTGGCATTGTCGATTATTTTAGCTGTTATCCTCCCTTTATTCATTCGGTCTGCGTCAATTCACTGATGTACACTTGGAATTGTGTACAATTCACTGATGTACTGTTATCAAATACACAATTTCTGGAAAAGATCTAGATTGAAGTCGTGAACTGGATCAACTAAAAATTGTCAGTTCAAGTAAAAATTGTAAAAGTAAAACTTTTACAAGTCGTGAACTGGATCAACTAAAAATTGTCAGTTCAAGTAAAAATCTAGATCTTTTCCAGAAATTGTGTATTTGATTAGATTGAGAAATGTTTACTCGAGGTGATAACTGAGGGAAGAATAATTTGGTAAGTAGTCAGCGGATCTTGCTGCAAAATAAAAATGTTCGACCTGCACTGTAACAAAGTGAAGTGAAATAGAAACTTATTTTCTTTCAAGATATGTGTAATAGGTTGAAATCCATATAACATAGTAGTTTCAAATTCTTCCAATGTTTTTAGTGCTTTAAATTACACCTACTCATTTTGCTATAAATTCACAAAATCCGCTGTCTATTTTTAAGTTGTGTTTTGTAGGGAAATTGTTAATATGGAAAAGGAATGAAAGTACACAGGAAAATACTGTGCACTGTCTCACCATTACGCGACAGAGTCTCACATGTCACTGACTACAGGCGACTATCGGCATTTTCTCTGCACCCCTATTGACGATTTCCCTAGGCAGAGGCTGTCATTACAATAATTATTGATGCGCTCAATCCACTTACCATTTCGATAGCATATTCGCAGCCCCTGCTGCACGTAATTTTTTTTCGCTGCTGTCCACTTCGTTTTCTCTTCCACTCGGGGTTGCACTTCGAGAGGAGCGACCAGATAGAGGGATGAAGATAAATAATAAAATGATAGCCGAGAGGGAGAATGTGTTGTGGTTTTTAATGGACGAAAAGTAAGTTTTAAGTTGCAGCACACTTCCAGTTCTCTTCTTCTCGGACGCAAAGTGAAATTCGATCGAGGATACACAGTGAAATATCTGGCCATGTTTCTTGGACCTTAATTTACGATAATTGAAAAAAAGTTGGAGATAGACACATCCTGATTATTTTTATAAACTTTAAGTATTGAGGACATTTGCCATAAACGAAAAGCGCAAGGAATAAGAGAACCGTATGTACAAGGCAAGTTGTTTTCTGATTTAATTTTAATTTATTGTTTGTCCTATCAGATTCGTCTCAAATACTCTAGTATGTTTAATTGAACATTGTCGACTACCTTCCCTGAAGCAGATTGTAAGTCGAATACGAAGTCTTGATCACCTAGAATGTATCGTGAAATAATAATTACAGGAATTACATGATTCGACTGATTTATACTAACCGTCATGAACGACTCCAAATTCACGGACACTATATGACCACTAGTGAACTCGATAGGGTACGTAGACCTTAACATGATCATTAGCAGTTTCTTCTTCGTGTCCGTACTTAAACTTACCCAGTTGCTCGCAAATATCAGATCTGCGATTTCGAGGCTCTAGAAAATCGTGGTTTCTCTTTTTAATAATAATATTCTAAAATATTTTAATATCAAACCTTTTTTGGTATTACTCACCTTTAACTTGACTTCGTTCCCGAACCAACAGTAATAAAATAATTGCATCAGGAAACAAGTAACGTACACAAAAATCTCAACCATTTTCTCGCATAGTTCCAATTGCATGATTCGGTAGAGGCTGAAGCAGACGATCGCCATGATGCCGAAAAACTGGACGAACAATGCTGTTTGAAAGTCCTCGTTTATCTTCATAGCAAATCTGCAATTATCCCGAAAATTAATTCAGATGATCTTGTCGAGAACTCGTTTACAAGCGGTGACTAAAATTTGTGTAGACTATTAGACACTGGACTAAACGTTACATTAAATATTGTGCAGAAATTTTTTAAGGAGACTTTTAAAATCTCTCCAATCGTTTATCTTGTCGAGAACTCGTT
>CM052250.1:2756393-2796164 GCA_028455795.1 Lasioglossum marginatum
GCGACTCGTGCAGTTACATTTTTATAAATAACAAGCCCCCTCGGGACACTTGCAATTTCTTCCCTACTGTTTTTATCGCTAATATGTATTTTCCTGCAAACGAGTGAGACAATTTTGCTGACATTTTATAGACGCGAAGAAGTGCGTATGGTCTGCCGGTCAGTCTCCAGGCTGCTCTCTTCAGGGTCTCTGACGATTTATACAGGAAGAGTCTCTCCGTAAGTATAATTATCTTGTTTCTGTTATTAATTTAGAACTTCAAAAATTTTGTAGATTGTCAACGAGTATGTTAATCGACTTACATAATTTTCGCACGAGTTTTCTGCGGCTTTCGGTGATAAATAAATCTGTGAGGCAAAGGAACATCGTGCATGTTTCTACACAGTCATCTACTCGTTTTAATTGGTTCCGAATCATCGTTAAGGGTCTGCTACGATTCTTTGTTCCTCTGCAGCAAGTTATACGCCGAGTACGACATCCTCAAGATCTGGAACGTGTTCAAGACTTTGTTTGGTGCTCAATTTTTGTTACAGGTTTTGCACTTCAGATTCATCCTTTTGAAAATCAAATTCAGTCTTTTGCAAATCAATTTCGCCCATAATTATATATTTATTTGGACACACGTGAACGGTGTCATTACTGCGAGGGAAACATAAAATTCAATACAGTAAAGTCGCGTTGTTTCTCAGCGACTGCCTAACCAGAATTTGTCAAGTGGCCAGGAAGCTCGAGCTGCCTCGGTCTCCGAGCAGTGTAAACATGCCGCGTAATCTGATCTCGACTCGGGTATAATGCTATAACCACTACTAATCCAATTAAAAAACTTCTTTATTCTTCATTATTTTTTTATGAGACTTCGACCAACTTATTTGTGGCATTTTTCTGATTAAAATGACACTGAACACGATATAATTTCAACTGTATTTAGTGGTTTAATTGACGATGAATGTTTCGGGCGCAAGAAAAGACAGCGCGATCCGTGTTTCCATGCTGTCCTTTTCTACGATCCTTTTTTTCGGCTTCCTTTGTACTTTCGGCGCGATCGGCGCGGTAGATTCAATCGTAAAAAAATAGTGTCCCTACACGATATTTCTCCGCGCAGAACACAGCCGTTTGCAAAATAACGCGACTTTACTGTACTTTGTACTCAAGTTTTGTACTTTGTACTCAATACACACATTTGATATGACTTTTTTTACAAAAACTTACTGAAATATACTTTATTTGCAAAACGTTGAATTTGTCTTGTAAAAGGGTAAAGGAGTGAAAAACCTGTAAGAGAGTAGCTGGGATGTTCGACTAACGCTGACGAACGTGCTCAGATCCATGGTGAACACGAACGCGCTGGTCAACTCGATCGGATTCATAGCCCTCCGCATGATTATGATCAGGCTCCTCTTGGTGCTGTTGTCGAGAGACGTCCAATCGATCTCGAAGATCGTGTCCACGAGCTCGATGCTCTGTTCTCGTACCAGAAAAGATTCACGGCGTTGACGTAGCGATTAATTTGAATCTCGACAAGGTCTAAGTACCTTCAGCTTGAGCGCGTTCCCGTACCAGCAGTAAAAGAAGATCTGCGTCATCATGCAGACCATGTACAACACGAACTGCAGGTACCTCAAGCTCATCAATGGCGTGTTCGTTAATTGGTACAGGATGAAGCACACCACCAACGTACTCGCCATTAGCTGAATACCGATCACCGCGTGGAATTTCTCGTGCATCGTCGAGACATATCTGCATCGACAGAATCGTTTGATTTTCATCTTGAAACGGTGAATTATTGGAGACTTTCTCAAACCGACGTATCCCGAACCGGAAATTAACCCTTAGCACTCGAATGATGACTCTAAGGCTTCGTACAGACCTAAATAGCGCGCCGAACCGCGCATTTCGACGAACATTTCGCCGCGCCGAACGGCGAACGGAACGAGTTTTTGCTATTTCCAGAATTTCTTCCGAACAACTATGGAAGCTGCAGCGGTGTATACTACACAAAGAAATACAGAAAATGTTGGCAGTTTATTTAGTGAATCAAAGTTTATAAGTGAAATTTTCAGGTCAGGACGAAGTATTAAAGACATTAGATTCGATACTACATTATTTGAATTTTTGGAGATGTTGCTGTGCAAGTGCTACCCACTCGCGATCGTGCGCGCCGTTCGGCGCGGCGAAATGCACGCATTCGCGTTCGCAGCGTTCCCGGAGCCGATGGATCGACCACGCGCCCGAACGCCGCGCCGCGCCGAACGCCGCGCCGAACGGCGCGCACGATTGCGAATGGGTAGCACTTGCACAGCAACATCTCCAAAAATTCAAATAATGTAGTCCGAAATGTTCGTCGAAATGTTTGTCGAAATGCGCGGTTCGGCGCGCGGTTCGGCGCGCTGTTTAGGTCTGTACGAAGCCTAAGGCGCTACTAAAAATTGATGTACCATTTTGCAAATTATTATTTATATTATTAAATATGTCGATATCTAATCAATTACTAAACATTTAGGTATTGTACGAGGTATTATGCCAATTCCATATCCACAAAATTTCAAAAATCATAGGGAATAGGCGAAATATTCTAGGTCGGAAGAAATGTTTAATTTTCGAGTTATAATAGCTCCGAGTGCAAAGGGTTAACAAAAATTATGAAACTTTGGGGATATACAGGGTGGTCCACCTAAAATGTAGAATGCTTTGCAGATGTTATTTTGTTCTCAAGGTCTTTTTTCCGGAGTTTTCATCGATATCTTTTTTCTTGTAAATGTATATTTCTTTTTCCTTGCATTTTCTAGTTGACTTTAAAACGCATATTGACAGTGAAACTCACCTGTACAGGTAATCGTGGAATTCAACAATGGGTCCGATCTTCGGTCTGTCCTGTTTTGGAAATTCTTTCAGCCTCAGCTGCAAGATCTCTTGCTGGCTGCAGGCGTGGACGCACAAACCGCAGAATATCACGTCGCAACTGACGTTCAGGATGGACGTACCGAACAGACTTACCAGTTGGTGGACATATGCGACGTAATAAAGCTCCTCCGAGGAGTAATTGAACGGCAGCCAAACGTTGTACGCTAATTTCCGGTACCGGAAATCGGTGAGTAAAGAGGACACGATCATGCAGAAGACTGTGGTCTCCACCAAAACCGCGTAGCATATTGTGACGGACCTGAATTGTGAGTATTCAACAAATATTTCATGTATTTTTAAGAAGTATTAACATGAATATACAAGATGTACCACCTAAATATCTCCTTCATATTATATTATCGAATGGGCAATAAATAGCAAGATTTTTATTAACTTTTTTATTGTTCTGTTTCCCTACCTTCCCTTATCAAAGGACCTACCTTCCATCTTTAATTTAATCCCGCAAATGTTGGAAGATTCATACGCACATCAAATAATTTATTTACCCAATTCTGCGATCATAGTTCCGCTGAATAGCCAGCTCCGCGGGATTCTTCGGCTCGCAGGGTTGAGTCTGCAGCTTCTCGCACAAGATTTTAATATTCTTATCATTGATTAGCAACGTTATTATCTTAACACAAGCCAGAACGTTCGCGATGAACATGTAAAAACTGTCGCTGAGATCGTCCGTAGTTTGCACATTCAATATCACGTTCAGAAGTTGCGTCACGCAGAACGAGTGCAACAAAAGTAGTACAAAAACCGTGTACAACGCGTACAATATTCTTTCGCATCTTGTGGTCCACAATTGTGGCCTCCAGCATCCACCAATTGTTAATAACTTAAACGCTGGCGTCAGTATAGCCATCTTTCACTCGGTCGAATTTATTTTTAATTCGAAAACACCGCGATCAATTGAAACAATAATCTTTTAAAAACGTTCATAGTTCTCCGAACCGAAAGGTTTTCTCTCTTCGATATCTGTTCGTCAACTGGCCGCAGCATATTTTTGATTTTTCACGGCGGTCTATACTAGAAAATGATTTCTGAGCACGCTGTCCGCGTCTACCTTCGTATGCACGCAGCGTATCATTACCCTAATGTTGTGTTCCGATATATGACTATAATAAAACTCTTGTTTTCACGAATCTCCTTTGCGACAGTCTCTTACGGAGACTACTACTGCTTTATTCATTTGAAGGGTGTTCCGACGTCGTTCACGGCGATGACTATTTAATATCCAGGGCGCATTAAATATTGAATCTTTGCTGGAGAGAGGATTCCCTTTCGCAAAGGGCATTCGCCTTTATTCCTCTTTCGGAAACGCTGCGATTACGTTTCGTAATAAAGTACAAGATATAAAGTTCGAAAACAATAGTGCAGTCAAGAATAACCGCAACGCTCCGTTCGATTCGTTTATTACAAATGAGGGTATTTTACACGTATCTTATTATTACAAAGCGTATTTCGATGTATGTATAAACGTCTTAAATACTTACAAATCCTATCGCTGTACTTTTAAAAAATAATGCTGGAGGAGCTTCTATACAAATATTTCATACAGGTCCTAGAAATTGTACAAACGTGAAGTCTCTTAATTAATTGGTTCCGTCGGGCCTCGATCTGCCCGCGACTTTCGGCATCTTCTTGTTCGTCGAGTCCTCGAGCTCTTTCGGTTTGTAATAATGAGGCGCGACTTCTAGCAGCCATTTGCTTTCGATCTCGGTCACCTGTCGCATGAACTCTTTGGTAGTGAAGACCAGCTCGTGATAGAGCAACCACCGTGGTAGTTCTTGGAAGAGTGAACTGTTAGGGTGAATGGACACTGTTTGATTATGCTTCGCAGTTTTGTAGTGGCCTCCCTTCGACAATCGTGCCACGTGGTAGAAGTATCCCGCTGTTATCGCCTGGAAATCGATTAACAAAATTAACGTGCAACAGTCCTTTTTGGTTCTGTGTACAGAGCATTACAGTAGTCCCGCCATCTAAGCTGGTTCTCGGTTCTGTGCTGTGACAGAGATCGTGAAGGAATACGAAGAAAAAGGTTCAGGTCGCGGATTACTGAATTTTGCTACGATTAGCCAAATCTTAGAGGACGTTGTTAATTACCTTTCTGATGTTTATGGTCTCTGAGATTCCAGAAACGAGCTCCATCTCGACCCTCTGCATGAGTCCCACGAGCTGTTCTCTAACATCCCTGGCCCTTTTCATCGATCTGTGTTGAATAAAATTCTCGTAGCACCAATGAGTACTAAAATCACTCTGCTGCCATTGATTATAAACGTTCAACAGTGTCAAATGATCGCCTCCAGGCACGTGGAAGTTTTTCCTCGCGGTGTCCGCGTGAATGATCTTGTCTTTAGGTCTATAGAAGATGGCTCCGTTCACGGACAACATGGCGGCTATGGTTGCAACCTCCTCTGAGCAGCGATATTGCTCACTGGCCAACAGCATTTTTGCCATCATAGGGTCTAACGGGAACTCGGCCATTCTTCGGCCCAATTTCGTCAATTCACCGCGATGATTCAACGCCCCTAATGCGTACAATTGTTCTAAAGCAAGCACTAGGGTTTCGTGGGGAGGAGGATCCAGAAAATCGAAGTGCACGAGATCGTTTATGCCTAACGCCTTCAGTGTGAGCACTGCATTGCCTGGAAGAACAATTTTTAAAGGGTAAGTCGAAAAGATTTAAAGGTTGAAGACTATACCTAAATTGATCCTCTGGATTTCAGGCACAGTGTTGTCCTCCAGCTCGTGCTGATACGCCCACGCAGTGTACAACCGGAAACACTTTCCCGGAGCCACTCTTCCTGCACGACCAGCTCTCTGATTCGCCGAGGCTTTGCTAATTGGCACGACCATCAAGCTTTCCATTCCGGTTCGAGAGTTAAAATTATTCTGCTTCGCGAATCCTGGGTCTATCACGTATACTATGTTGTCTATCGTCAGAGAGGTTTCGGCTATGTTTGTGGCCAACACCACCTGCAAATTGAGGGTTGCTTTGGAACGAAATAATCATATAATTGTTGAATTCGCACCTTCCTGGCACCGGGAGGGGTAGGCTGGAATATCTTCGCTTGCATGTCGCTCGGAAGATTCGCATAAACTGGCAGGATCAACAATTCCCCTAATTTCGAGCCCAGTCGCCTCACCCTCTCCTGCAGCATCTCCTGGCAAGTCTCGATTTCGTCTTGACCTGGCGAAATCCAACGAAATCATTGGAATCCTCGTAACACATTGAAGAACTAGAGACATCTGGGTTAATCATGCGAACTACCAACCGGTTAAAAACACGAGGATGTCTCCGTGAGGTTGCGTAGCATGAATCTGAAGGATGGAGACGACGGAGGCGTCGATGTAATCAGCCTCGGGCGCTTTCGTGTAATAAATGTCAACCGGGAAGCGTCTTCCAGGGATGCGGAAAATGGGAGCGTCGTCAAAAAATTCGCTGAACTTCGTGGCATCCAAAGTAGCCGACGAAATCAACAATTTCAAGTCTTGCCGGAACCTAGTGATGTCTTTTACTAGACCAAACAGAATGTCCGTATGCAGCGTGCGTTCGTGAGCCTCGTCGATGATCATGACGCTGAAAAGAATATTCTTAGGGACATTTACAAACATTTTAGAAACTCATCGAGTGACTTGAAGGTCTTCGATCATTGTACCTGTACGAGGCCAAGTCAGGTTCGCTCAGAAACTCCCTGTGTAAGGTACCATCGGTCATGTATTTGATCCGGGTGCGATGGGAAGTGCAGTCCTCGAACCTAATCGCGTAGCCCACTTCGTTCCCCAACTTCACCGCCATTTCGTGAGCGACTCTCGCTGCCACCGACATGGCGGCCACTCGTCGCGGCTGGGTACATCCTATGATTTTGTTATCCTCTGCGAATCCAGCCTCGTACAAGTATTGCGGGATCTGAGTGGTTTTGCCTGATCCTGTTTCTCCCTCTATTATCAGTACCTGAAGTCATATTTTACATCATTGCACTTCATCCAACATAAATTACAATTATATACTTGACGTACGTACTTGATAATCCTCGATGGCTTCGATTAGGTCTTTTCTGAAGGGATAGATTGGTAGACTCTTCTTGGTTTCTTGAATAGTCTGCAAGGCTTTCACTTGCGGGGTCAGACTCTCTTCACGTCTTCTACCTTTTTCGCTACCGGGTATTCGCAAAGCCTGGACGAACTCGACCTCGTCCTCCAGAAGGAGGTCATAGTCCTGCTGAGCTGTAATTAATATTCATATTAATGAAACATTCTAAAATTTCTGAAAACAATTCTTGGAGTATACCTTTCCTGTCTTTGGCACCGAACCGAAAGACAGCAGAGGACATCTGTTCGGATTCCCATTTGCTCTGTTCAGATTGCGGTGGTTCATTGTCTTGTATTTCGTATTCTGGCTCCACCTTGCCCTTCTCCAAGGGCATATGGTATCTCTGGACCCTTTCCAGCTCCCTGGCTTTCTCATGCTCCTTCGCTAACTGGAGCAACTGCTTCTTGTGTTCCCTTTCCCTCTTCTCGCGGTCTGTCAATCTAATCATACACAAACCTTTGTTAAAACATTTCTTCCTAGCTAGAATAAATGTTTAATAATGGAAATGATATTTTGATACTAGTTTTTAGTGACTCTGAGTCACCGCTCGAGTACTAAGAGTTAAACTTCTTATAAAATATATGTTTTTAGTGCATTAAAAATATCAACTTGTACCATAAGGCCTGAATAGATAATTAACGGGTACCATCGGTGGTACACGTGGCACGGAACGTGTTAATACAGTGTAGATTACAGCTACGGGAAATAAAGATTACATTTGCTCTTCGAAGAGGTACTCGTCATCGTTAATATCAGCCTCTAGCTCGGCTACTTTATCTTCCTTGCGCTTCTCCAAATATTTTCTGCGAGACTCCACTCTGAGCTTGGGTACTAGCTTCTCCCGCATATCTGTCTCCATGATTTTGAGCCTCTTGGCTGCTTCAGCTACAACGAACGAACAGTTAGTAATTAGAGTTAACAACAAGTTTAGTAGTAACAATTAGTAACTACAGTTAGTAAAGCTTGATCTATTTTATGAGAGAAAATGATTAAACTTACCTGCTCCCGAGCCAGCTGGCATAGCAACCTTCCGCACCCTGGTTTCATCTTTGGCTTTGAGTCGATTAGCGAACTCATCTCGTTCTTTAATATCTTTCTTGCGTCTCTCCTCTTCACTATCGCTGTCCTCGCTCGAGGATTCCTTCCTTCTGTATTTACTCATGACGGTTCGAGTGGAGTTTATAGGTTAGGTTTTATCTATCACAGAATTTAGTACAGAATACAGTAGAGTGGATACAAAATTATTGTTTCAGTTCAAGCAGCAGAGCACAATGCATCGTGTTTCTGTTACAAATGGAATATAATGGGTCTTGCTCTCAGGTAGAAATGAAATGAAAACAGAGAGGGATGGGTTCTTTGAGGATAGTTTATCTTAACCTTTATCAGATTTCAGTTAAAACAGTCACAAAAGTCCTTATCGTACAGTTGTCTAATTACGTTTACAATTTAGAAACAGAAACTGATTCGGACTCCCATGGAAAAATATCGGATACGGCTTGTTTGATGGATAAAAACAAATCTGCTTCGAGCGAAGAATTGAATCAGCCTTGGCCATGTGACACGCGACCGTAGCGCGTTGCCAGGCAAAAAAAGCGGCGTGCAGTCAAACGTGCGCGAGTTCATTCAACGAGACGGTACGCGTGTTGTTTCATTCATTCTCACACGCTTTGATAATTAATCATGGTATTTTTATACAAACACCGACTTCTTCCGAGTGATTTCTGCAACTGGGATGTATTAAAATGAGAGTTATCGATGAAACAATAACATTGAAACGTTAATCAAACCCTCGCCGAGGGTCCCATTCATTCAAAATTTCATTTGTTTAACCCTCATCCTTTGTGTTTGATACAATTTTCTCGAAATAAGTTATACTGTTTTGTTATTTGCAGGTAAATTTGCCTGAAACTTCGTGACTTTTATTTTTCCGAATTATATTTAATTACCGAAAAACCTAAGATATGTATTAAATGTTAACTCATCAATTTGAATAAAAAACATCGAAAGATAAATGTTTACTAATTACTACTAGTAAAACTACTAGCGCTATAAAAGAGTTTTATAAAAGCACTATAAAAAAAACTAGCACTAAAATAGTAGAACTATTTTAACTCGAAAATTAAACATTTCTTCCGACCCAGAATATTTCCATTGCCTACGATTTTTAAAATTTGATGGACATACCTAAATGTCTAGTAATTGATTAGATACCGACATATCTAATATAATGTAAACAATATTTTGGATAATGGTACAGCAATTTTTAGCGGCGACTCTGAGTCAGCATTCGAGTGCCAAGGGTTAAAACGAGATCTATCGATCAAACAATAGAATTAATCAAACCCTCGCCGAGGTTCCCATTTATTCAATATAAAAGAAAGAAATAAATTGATCCACACGGACCAAGGGATGATTTTATAGCTCTTCAAGGACCAGCATTAGGATCACCTCGACCCCACAAGAAAATCCGGGGACATGGGTAAAACGACTTAGAAATCACTGAAAATTTATTGACATCAACACAGAACCTTCCGCGAGAAAGGTGATATACGCGATTAGGTGCCGTTTACATAAATACAAAGAATATCCACGGAGTTTCCTCATCAAGATTTATTTCTAAAGAGAAATACGTCGGTTGCGATAATATGTATATTGTTCAGAAGCCGAAAAATAGTTCCCGAAACGCGAAAGTTCGATCGATCCTCTCTCTCTCTCTCTATCTATCTTTCTCTCTCGCACATTCACCCTTTCTCGCTTACCGATTTTTCTAGCTTCACCAGTCGCAGAGTGACAGAGAGCGACCACTAAAACACAGAGCCGATCGTTGTCTCGAATATACTTTTTTGTTTGTTTTATTATACATACATTAATGAAAATATATACATGGTAGACTGCAGCTTTTTTCGAAGCAGCGAAAATGTCCATGAAATCGGCTACAGTATTCGTTTTCTTACGCGCGAACCGATCTCTAAGCGATTTGCATACATGTATGTAACGATACATGTATGCATAACAAGTGCGTAAATATTAATGTTGTTCAGGATAGATGTAATTTTCCAGCTCTCGAAATGCTCTTTCTTGGTACCCTACTTGAATTTCGATTAATTAATTATGCTCTGCAAAAAATTCCCGAAAAACTCGAGCAATTAAAAACTTACGACTTCATGCAATATCTGCTAAGTACAACAATTATTTCTTTCAACTCACAAGTTGAAATAAAATAGACACGTAGGAATACTCTAATTGTCTTTTTCATTCAATTGAATTGTTTAAAAAGGCAACCGCCGGGAAAATCGTGCTGCTAGAGGTTGAAGAGCGTCTCGAGAGTTGATTTGGCTGATTTGATTCGGATTAAAAATTACTGGAGGAAAAATTAGCGAATTCCCTGATAGATACGCACTTGTTAAACGCAATGGTAATCGTGAGTTGTTCTGTCACGCGACAACGATCCCTCGCGACTATCGCGAGAGGATCGTCGTGTTTCCCGTGTGAGGCACGTGTAGGCCGACACGTGTAGACCATTTTGCAGTGTGTTGCACACTTGTATCAAAGACTCTCCGGGGCATGAACGTTCGCCCCGGATCAGACGGATATCCGAATGTAATCGATATTATTCGAATCGAATTGAATTCTTACCCTCTCTGTCTTGCTTCCCAGAAACGGAGAAAAAACTCAAAACGGAAATCCAGACTGCATGGTACACGCGTGTGTACGTACTCGACTCGGTAACAAGAATTAATTAATTAATTAAACAACAGGTTGCGTATGCCGCGGTTAAACAGTGTGTACATATGGAGCGGAACGCATTACCAGAAATATATCATCGTGTGTATCTTATGTACTTTCGCTGGCTTCGATTAACATCTGAATCTGTTCTCTTTTGTCTCTCTTTCACACCCTCTCGCTTTTTTATCATTCGGCATTCGCACCTCTCGCTCGCTTTTCTTCCCTATTTCTTGTATAATCATACGCACACGCACACTTTCTCTCTCTCTCTCTCGCAATCTTTCTCTCTAGCTTTCTTTCTCTTGTCTGTTTCCTATTCTACTGCACAGCCAAACACTTGCTCGATCACTCGGTCTCGAAGCTTCGTTTTTAACCACCACCTCGATCAGGTTTCCTCTCGCATCGCTGCGATTGCTACCGTTTGGTACGCTACGGACACGATCGAACGGTTCTCTCACTATAGCACGACAGCGCCTCGAAAATCGCTCGTCCTCGTGCCACTAACATTTCTAGCTCGATACGCTCACCCCTTTCCCAGGGGAAACTACTCCCAAGGGACGAATGGAGTGTTCAAAATGGTGTTGAGAAGAAGCGCTAATGGGCGAGTGATTTTTGAGGCACTATCCAATCTGTTCCCTTCACGAATGATCCACTGTTTACTTGATGTACCGATCATGATTTTCCTACCTAGCCCGGTCAACGGGTTCCTGCACTCTATGCCAACGATCACCGACCTCGGTCACGGCCAACAATTGATGCATACGACACGTCCCATCGATTACCAACTTCTCTCGCCGAGTCGGTGTACATCTAGATAGATTGCGATCCATCGTATGCATCGATCCAACCGTTCTGAAGTTTATGCATAATTAATAGATTGCAGATCTTTATGCAAAATAAAAATGTTCAGCAGCGATCGTGGGCAGCAGCAGTTAGATAAAAATTCATTTCATCCCCTAACAGTTTTCTACACTTGAAAACAACATAACACTGTTTCTAGACTTTTCTGGTTTTTCACTGTTTCATATTTCACACCTAGCCAATTTCTCCATAAATGCATAAAAATCAGCAATCTAATGATTAATATTGTGAACTTTTACGACTTCCAACATGGTTGTTCGAACCGCGTGACCGTCGGCACGAGATTCGTTCATCCGCGTGTACTTGCCCACGCCGAATCCCTTCCGCAGAGTCACGTTCTCGCAGTTGAATAACAATCGTGCATTGGCAAACGAGCATCGCTTAAATCGCTAGAACGATCGTCAAAGAAATCAGAAAAACAATTAAGAAAGACACTCGACTTCGAACGACACTTTACAATGATCACGTTATTCCTCTAGGGATGACATGCAGCGTATAAAACATATCTTATCTATATATATTTATTTTTTACTGCTTTTTTTTCCATTTTTTGTTAATATATATACCTTTGTTTGTTTTTCTTCCTCCGTACATATATAGATATATGTATTTATGTACATATATATATCTATGTATCCGTGTCCTGTGTGTGAAAAGTGTGTATATATATATATGCGTACAATATATATATATATATATAAGTACATATATACATATACATACTAGGTTTGCTTCATCCGGTATTTCCCTCCGTTTACACACTATATATTATTAAATATACGCGGTGTGTGTACGTTCTTACACGCTAGCAAGGATTAACAAATCGATACTCTCTTTTTCTCGACCTCATTCCTTTGTTCCTTCGCAGATCAAAACAGATTTCCGACGGGACGACGCATCGCAACAATCATCGTCATCGTGCCCGTGGCTGGCTCTCGACTCGTCGAAACAACGGAGCGTACAATGCGCCATTACGTTTTCGTCACGCGAGCTATTGCACGTCGTGGGAGAGGGGTGTGTGTGTGTGGAGGACGGCGAGAGGGGGGGATGGACCGTATTTTTCCTCCTTTTGTTTATTGAAAAAATTCGAATCTGGTCTCGACCGGCCGTCGCGATCATAAAAATCCCGCCGTCTCTTTCCCAGGTCAAGTATCCTCGCTACGACAAGACAAAAATATATGTACTGTATGTTATGCTACATATAGCCGACATGATTCGCCTCACAGCGAAAATAAATCACATATCGATCACGAACCCGATCGAACTCGCTCCATATCCTCCAATCGAAACCGTGCCTCGCGACTCCTCCTATCGCGCGGACCACGCCCGCATAGGGCTCTCTACGATTACCGCCGCGGTTCACCCGGTATACTGGTTGAAACGGAATTGCGGCTGTCCAGGGTTCTTTTCGCTCGCTGATCCTTCGGTAAAATGATTTTTCTCAAGATGATCCGTATTGTTATTGGAGAGATTATTGCTGCGTTCCCGGACACTTTATACAACCTATCACATTTTTAGTTGGACAATTAACACGCCGAGTGTTTAACCAGCAGTTTCAAACATTCTATACGATCGAGAAGTTGAAGAATAGACTCTGAGAATACTCTGCATTGAATTCGTTCACGAACACGGACAAATGTGCCCATAATTATGAGAGTGGTCTAAGTGAAAATTTAAGGAAAATGAGAGTTTATCAGTTATTTCACATCGCATTATTTGAAACTAAATTAGTTTGTAATTTTTTCGGATTATCAATAAGTTACTAGCACAATGAACTTATTGTTCGTTGTCAAAAATGAATCAACGATCTCAGAAACAAGAAATATAGATCGCTTGCATCTTGATAATGCACAGTTTCTTCCTCGTCAGAGTTGTTGCAAATTTGAAGAGGGTCGTACAGGGTTGTAACCCTAACTATCAGCAAGAATTAACCAGCGATTGAACCCCGAACGAACGACAATCTCCATTGCTATTCTAGCTATCTGGAATCAGGTCTCAGCCTTCTCCGGACAAACTTCGGATCCGGATGATCGCGTTTATGTCTCGCGTTCATCGATTCTGAACAGTTTTGTGCATCGCGTGCACCCGTCACGAAGGGCGTAGGGATGGGAGGGAGGGAGTTTAGGGGCCAGAGAACGAACGAGCAATCGCCTAAAGGTCTTGCTGTCACGGTTGTCCAGGGGAAACAGCCCGAGCCCTCGGAGATTCTACAGGCGACGTCTAGAAGGATGTCTAGAACATCCTGAACATCCTCGACAGCAAGAACCGAATGATATTGTGCCGTGAGTGCCTCGAGTCTCCTACGCAGTCACCAAATTGCAAAGTCACCGAACCACCAACGCCGTGAACGATCGTCCGAGGATCCATTCAAAGGATCTACGCGTTTCCACGGCTCCCGTACCGCCACCAATCCGTAACCTAGGCTTAAAAAGTAAAAGAGAGGCCAGCGAGTCGATCACTGGGCCCCGAAGTGAATCGGTTTTCAACGCATTAACGCTTTGATTCGTTTTGTCAGTCTGTGCTCTCCTAGTCCATGACAAGTTACAAAAACAAAAGGGAACGGGGGGTGGGGGGGAAGGGGGCTCGGGGAAATTAGGGGAGGGGAAACGAACGAGGAGAATCGAAGAGAAGCAGCAACGAGGGAACAAGGGGGAACGAAGGTAGGGAAATGTACAGGTGTTCGGAGCCGTCGAGAAGAAAATACGGTACGTTTGGGTCTCGATAGTGATCCGCAGACCTAACCGCGAATCACCGTTGAAATGCAATCATCTTGGTTCGAATGTGCCACCGTCTTACGGCCGGCGGCTGTATTAACCCTCGGACGTCCACGGTTTTGCTAGAATTATTTCAAACAATTCCACGAGAAGAACCGAGTAAAAAATGCAACTTTTAGTATTTCTCCTACAAATTCCGATCAATTGCGATCAATATTTTTGAAAAAAATTTTCTTCACATCCTGTAGTAGACTAATTTTGCTCCAGCTTTCAATATTAAAAATGTTATCGTCCTTTTTAGAGCGTCCGAATATTAATTCGAGTAACTGTACATGCCGAAATTCTATTGTAATTGTTCGGGGAGATAAAGGACTTCGACGTGTGTTGTCAAAGACACTCTCCTAAATACAAGCACTTGTGCTATTTTGAAATTTAATGGAAATCTTCTATGAAGCTGGAACAGATAAAAATGTTATCTTTCTGTGAGCAAATGTATAAATCATATTTTATAGTACATTGAGGTAGTCTCAGATAATCGACTCCGAAAGCCACAGTAGCCGCGTCTAATCATGGCCGACCGTATATACTATTCGATACACTGACCTCTGAAACACATTATCTCGAGAACGATACCTCGTACGATAAAATATTATTCCGGTTTTTCGACGTGGCTTTTTTTGCAGAAGTACTACGGGCGTTGGGTCGCTCCCGACCCGACGTCCGAGGGCTAAACGCGAGTTGACTCGGACTCTCGCCTCCCCGGGTAGTCAACAAACCCCGTTGACAATCGATCAGCGGTCCCGTACGCGTTATTTTTTCGTTTAAGTATGTGCTCGGCGGCGCGCGATGCCTCGCTACAAAGGAAAGAAATTCGTGGGCGTCGTGGTTCTCGCTCGTTGGTTACGATTATTAATAATAATCCGTGTGTGTCTGTCACTGTCCTCGTGGCGAGGCGTACAACATACTTCACTAACAAACGACTGTGTATAACTATCGGTCCCCCGCGAACGGAGACTCGAAAAAACCTGCGATTTTTCTCTACGACGTTCGTGTTACTTCACGTTTCTTTTCTTTATTTCTTCGGCTTCTTCTTTTTTTTTGTTCTTTTTCGAAAGATTTTTCGGTAACTCTTTTTCTTTTTTAATCGATAACGTTTACAATAGGCAGTGTTCGTCGAGAAACTGCTACAGGAACACACATACGCGCGCGCGTCGCGACAGTTATTCGTTAGAGTTCGAGAATGAGATTAGCAACGCGTCGCACTTTGTTGATAACAATCGTGGACGCTTACAGTATGAGTCACCTTCGAACCGCCTACAATCACTTGTAAACTGTTTTGCTGTGTGGGGGAGATGTTTCGAATGGAAAATACGCAGTACAGTGGAAAGCTTATAGCGGATTAATAACTATTTTGTTATCTCGACTGGTCTATCGCGAGACGCGAAGCCCAGCAAAACTGACTATTTTACATTCATTTTAACTTTTCACATTAAAATGTAAGGTGAACTTAGTGTCACAGAAATCAACATCAGCATCTTGAAAATCTCAATAGTTGTAAATTAAATGAACCTAGCGTTAAGTATGTTTTCAGCCGAGTGTACACCCCGGTCCATAAATCACCGGACACCTACTTATCTTCAATAAAATGGTAATTAAAAGCTTCCAGCTTGATTTTATTGTTTTATTTTGATTAGGTGTAGCTATTATACGATAAGATAAATAGGCCAAATTGGAAATCAATTGACCCAATTAAATTTTAAAAATTTCATAATGTAAGTCTTTCCAAATTTAAATAAGCGTCTGGTGACTTTCTGGACGGGAGTGTACCACCGTTTCTCGATAACGGAGCGAGATAATAAAAAGTTGATTGCCACATCGTAAACCTTTGTTTATGACGCGGAACTTTCGTTCGAGACATTTTTCATTTCTGTGGTAAATAGTTCACCAGTGATGGGTGGCGTTCGGTTAGGCGACTCGGTTTGTATAGAATGCGCGTTTCTCATCGACAGTTTCAACGTCTATAGCAGAAGAGAGGATTGCGTCGTACTAAAAAAATATATATATGTATTATGGTATATATATATATATATGTATGTACGTATATATACATATGCTCGTAACGTTTTCTTTGTTTTGTTTCATCGCGTGGAACATCGAGAACAGCGAGAAAATTCGGCCGGTCGATCGATCGATCGCCACCGGATCGGCCATTACGTGTTTCTAGGATCGGAACGTGTGCGGGAATACGCAATGCATCATGGCGGATGATCACGCATGTGATTCCACGACGGTGCGATTCACCCTTCGCGGACGGTTGACGCCTTTTCGCGTCAGAGTCGCGACTATCTCGGTCAATAAGCAAGTTTACCCCCACCTCCTAGACGAACGAGCCAATGGAAAATATTTTTCTTACTGTCCACACACTGTACCATCGATCTATTATTGTTTAGATAATCGTCGAACCACTCGTTGCTACACAAAATTGATTGTTCCGATTTTGCTCGGCAATTAAACAAACATATGTGCTTTGTTCTGTACTGCAGTTTTTATAAATATATTCTACAGTGTTCAACTTGTTGTAAAATATATGTTTCTAGAGCATTAAACCTCATCCCTCTCTCGTGTCAATTTGACAGTTTTCCCGAAATAAGTTGTACAACCGGATTTGAAATCAGCGTGACAAAATGTACGGGAAATTATTTATAGCGTGTCAAGAAAAAATCTAATCGAAACATGATATTGGGTAAATCACAATTTTTTTATAATACTGCGAGTTCGACACAGATTTTCAAAGTTAAAAATGTTCCTACCATGATCTCTCTATTTTTCCCATTAAAAAGGAAATCATCGCTCTATCTGATTTCTATCAAAAGTTCCTTGATTTTGATCATCGAGACCAACGCCGCAGCAATGTCATCGCTCACTTCTACCGTACCGGAAGTTAGAGAGGGGTAACCGACCGATTGACTGAAGCTCGATCGCGGCGAATTCTACGAACTCGTTTGAAACTCTGTTTTCTAAAACCTATCCTTTGTATCGAGTGACAGAATTTTCCTCGGACAAGCTTTACGCGGCCGTATTTTCAAATGTAAACACGAGGAGACAATTTCACTGTCCAACAAACTGTCTACGGGTGCGACAGAGGTTCGTCGGCGAAGGGTAGACTCGTGCGACAGAATAGAGGTGACCGTATGACACCCGGAATTTCTTTCCCCGCGAGGATATCATCGACGGATTACGTTGTCCGTCGACTGTGTGTGTGTATATCTTCTGGCGATGACGGCGACGTCATCGTCGGAACAACAACAACGGTTCTCGTCCGAGTAGAAACGGCTGAACGGACCGCGCGGAATAGTTATCGAACAGCGGCGAGTATAGTAGTGAATAGTAGCGTCGATTAACAGTACGTTAATTACAGCAGCGGCTCTCTGTGTCTGTGTGTCTCCTGTCTCTATCCCTGTTTATAGTCTTCCCTCCCATAGCGTCACTTTCGTCTCTACGGACAGTGTTACTTTCTTATCCCCCTACTAGGGTAGGTCGGATATTTGTGAGGCAATACTAATGCAATGATAAAACTTTATTACTAGACTGCGGATGTTTATGCAATTTGCAATTTTTCTAGACGAATTATAATTCCGTGGCCTTTATAGATCTGGAATAAATTAAAATCATACTAAATTCTATCGTATTTATATCCCAGCATTTTCTGAAAATTTTTGGAAGCCATAACTGCATAAAGGTCCGCTAACACTGTGCGAAGGAAGACTGTATATGTGAACGCGCGCACTCATGTGTGCCCATAATTTAAAGGGAAATGAGCTTAAACAGTTCACATCCCACCATTTGAAACTAAATTAATTCAATGTAATTTTTATGATATTGTGAAAAATGAACTGTTAGTGCTTGTTATTTCGTTTAGTGTTAATATCCTTTCCCTTTAACTTTTGTTAAAATGGTAGTTATTTTACTGAATAAAAATTGATTTCTGTTGGAGTCGTATAAAGTTCCATATAAACAGTTATGTAGAAAGTGGAGTAACTGAAATATCTCGAAACAAGAATTATATGACTTAGACCACTTTCATAATTATGGGCACATGTATCTCTTACCGTCTTTGTCTATCTGTGTTACCGTATTTACGTGTGGGTAGCGTAACACGCGACACAAACAACATTGTCTCGTCGCGTGCACGCGTTTTGTATAGTACTGACTTCGAAGGATTCGCGATTCACGATGAGGCTACGTTTCTCTCACTGCGTTGACGACGACGCTTGCAGGCGGCTGGCTGGGCCCGGACAGTGTGCTGGCTGCCATCGTCGCTGTCTGTCGCGCACTGTCATTTCTTGGTTGACAGACTGTATTTTTATTTTATTTCCCCCGGGCCCGCTTCTTCCGGGCCGGACGAATAGAAGAGAAGGTCCCACAGTCGCCGCGAACCGGCGATCACCGAAATCAACATTTTGTCCACCGGTCGTGTGGTACGTCGGACGATTTACATCAGCGTCGCTCGGTTGCAGAATCACAGGATGACACAGCACCGGCAGTATCGTTGCCGGGACGCACCCGCACTCGGCGGCGGTGTCACCGGCGCGAAGTACGCGTGGACCTTGATGTTCGGTAAATGCGTCTGCAAACAATTCAACAACCGTTCGTCATGGTCTTTGAGCACCTTCCACCAACGATGAAATTTTCGAATAAAACACTTCATAACAATAGTAAAGACACACGAGATATCTCGTCCATCGTAGTGAAAGGGTTAATCTTCTGGTGAGTTTCAGAAATTTTTTTCACGACAACTATCGAACCGTTGGAATTGGGATTTTGCACACATATTCGTTGGTATCTGAAGTATACATGTGAATTTTTCTAAGGAGAAACAATCAAAATTACATGAGTTATATATTTATCTATAGAATATGTTTTGGAAAACATAGGTGTTAAATATATTCGGAGGGAGTCTACTGCTCGTGGCATCGCACGACCTCGAGCATAATTCTTCGAATATTTCTCCTGTGTATGATCTACGTGGTCAGTGCACTCGGGATCGGGATGAAAGTTACTATTTGGCGATTCGAAGTGAAACGTGATGTTCCACGTCGTTACCTCGCGACACGATCGATCGCGGCTGTTTGGCACGTGTGAGGGGGTAGATAGATAAAAAATTCGAGACATACTCTGAGTCTACGTATGCCAGCTCTAGTGATCAGTTGACAGTCGTAAAGCTCGATGCGCTCGAGATTGTGGCAGGCCTGTAGGAGGTGGTCGAGACTGGCATCTGTGATGAGGGGGCAGTTGTCGAGTTCCAGCACCGCCAGATGTTCTGCCGCACACGGCGAGAGAGCCAACTGCCGGATGCCTTCGTCGGTGATCAGCTCGCAGTGCGACAGACTCTGTTTTCGGAAACCAGTCGATGGGAATACTTTATTTTTTCATCCGCAGGATCGATACACACGCTAACACGAACGGACCGCTTTAGGACACCCCGTAATGCGTGTCAATGTTCAATTACTTTCACCCTCGGACAGCGGACCATTTGTAACTATATCATTGAGAGAGACGATGACTTTACTCAGGAATTTCAAATAAAAATCGCCTGCATCAATTTAATAGGTTGAAAATAATATATCGACATTCTTAACCCTTTGCACTCGGAACTATTTTAACACGAAAACTGAACATTTCTTTTGACCTAGAATATTTTCATTCTACATGATCTTTTTCATTTTATGCTTATTAAAAACTAAATGTTTAGTAATTTATTCGATATTGATAAGATAGATAGATTATTGTAATCTATAATTCCAAACGAGGATCATGGAACGTAATGTTAATCGCAAAAAAATTAATTAGTTGATTCGCTAAATTATATGCCGGAACACATTCCTCCCGGATGAATAGGTATCGTCATACGCCGACGCGATTTACGGTATACGAAACGTGAAAATCGCGACGCAAAAACCCGCCATTAATTTTCCTAACGTATTCCGTTCGAACAGATAAAGTCCGCGATCTATTTATAATGGCACAACGCGACAAGTGTTGTGCAGAGTATGCTCTTTTTATGAATTATTGCATAGAGCCGTATGGTAATGAACTTGTAACGCGAATTCGAGTGCGCGTGGACTCGAATGTCGAGGAACACCGGCTTACCAGCTTTTCCAATCTGGGACAGCCCATGGCCAGGTGAATGAGGGTGGCGTCTGTGATTAAAAGGCACTCTTCCAGGTCCATCTTCTCGAGTAGTCTGCAGTTCTGCAAATGATTCCATCCGAAGCTTCGGTCAGATCATCGTCAAAACATTCGTGAAACGATAACTGTGTCTCTGATCGAGGCGCGAAGAGCATAAGACAAATCTTGATCGAAACAATACAACATCATCTTCAAAACAGACAGCTGCCCTTACAGTGCACTTTAAATGCACTTTCAATAATATGTTTGGCTTATACTCTTTCGCTTCGGAGATCTCCGGGATGTTCTCCGAGAGGCAAAAGATCAGTTCTCTAGACGCCGAATGTTTCTAAGAGTCTAGGAGAACCTGGGGTAAGATTGTTGCAATTGATTAGAGCATGGCAGCGTCGATGCACTTACTTTCGCGAGAGCCTGGAAGCCTGCATCGGTAAAGTGCGTGCAGGCGACGCACTCGAGGACGCTGAGGAGTGGACAGTGTTGCGCCAGTGTGACCAGGGATGCATCCGTCAAATTCGGACAATTCGACAGGCAGACGTAGTGCAAACGTGGACACTGTTCACTGAGCTCCTTTACCGCATCGTCCGTTATGTTCTGGAACAGATTTAGGGATTGAAAGTCCTTTATGACATTCAAAACAAAAAGTAAATTCGATCGCAATGATCTGGAAGAGTAAGTACCCTGCATTCGTGTAGATTGATTGCCTCGAGATGTTGGCAGTAGTGAGCCAAACATTTGACGGCTCTGTCGGTGAGCTGACGACAGCCCTTGCAGAGGAAGCTGCGCAGCTCCGGGCAACCCCTGGCGAGCGCCTCGACGCCATCATCGGTAAGTAACTTGCACCAGGACAGGTTGATGTGTGTAAGAAGGGGACAACCATCGGAGAGATCCTTCAGGGCGATGTCTGTGATCTCGGGGCACGAGTCCAGGTTCAGCCGTTGCAGCTTCGGGCAGTGACTGCTGAGGGCCTCGCATGTTGCATTCGAGATCTTCTTGCACTGGCTCAGGTTCAGCTCCTCGATATTCGGGCAGGATTGAGCCAAAGTGCGCATCGAATTGTTCCCGATGCTCTGGCATCCTCTCAGCGACAGCTGCCTCAGGAAACCGCCGCATCTTCTCGATATATTCTCTATAACTGGTCCCTTAACCATCCGACCACACAAAGTTAGACACCCAAACTCTGCATCCTGGGTAGGGCTTGCAATCCCGCAGGATCTTGCGTCATTTTTTGGTCCCGCATTTCTTAAATAGGAAAATGCTGCAAATTTTGCGGGACCATGCGGGTTATCAAAATTGTTGCATTATTTTGTTCTTTTTACGATTCTATTTTCAAAGCTCCACAAATTAAGATTGTGTTTTATAATTTGAACATTTTTCTGATTCAATTAAAGTTATATTTACAGACAATTTATTCCAAACAATTTTTACCGGTTCTTGTCGTTGCCGCGTCGCTCGCCTCGCATAATGATCATGCTGAATAATGATAAAAACCGAATTGAATAATAGTATGGCAATGTTTACTGACGATCGGTCATTACTGCATAATTTTGAAAAATCTATGGTTCACGGCTACACACTTTTTAATGGAACCCTCAACAGTGACAGCAATTTTCATTGTGAACTAACAAGTCACCCTCAATAACGTCATCTAGTACCTTCATTGAAGATTGTAATGTAAAAGAAAATTTCTATGCTTTCCTTTGCACGATTATTGAAAATCCTATTAATAGGCTTCCGGTAAGTGAAGTGTTAATATCGGTAGCTCTTTCCACGAGAAAATTGCGAATACGTTCTGCCAGGGGTGTACATCGATTTCGGGGGGTATCAAGGGGACGTGGATCATGATTTCGTTAGCAATCATTGCCAGATTTTCGTTAACAAGTTGCACAGCAGGCGAGCAACGCGTCAACAGTTCGATTTACCTCAACGTCCCGCTGGAAATCGAAGAGATCGATTCGCTGCCAATTGGACCCGTCCAGCGCCAGCACGTTCCAGGCTTTGCTCACTTGCGCGCACCGGCATAGCGACACCACGTCCAGATACGAGAGAATTCTATCAATCGTACGGCAATCGTGTTACTTCGGCCCGGTCTTAATTTAACGATCTATTCGCGTTAAATAAGAAGAGAGAAAACAGACACCGTAACGACAGATCGAGACGAGAAAGAGAATGGTATACAAAACAGGATAGTGTTACGCATCGAGAAGAGCAGGAGAGATTAGGCGAGATCGAACCGGAAAGATACATGTCTATGTATACGCTTACGGTACCTAAGCAGCAATTCTTTTGGCAGTTTCTTATTTATCTGCGCCTCGTCGTCATGAAACACCCATGTTAGCTGTAACCAAAAACAGAAACACATACTGGTCAGATGTATATCTAGGATCGATCGGAGATCTTCAAGATTATTCTGACGGTCGATTATGCGGGATAATCGGGCTGGATTGATTAATGATTGCAATTCTCGAGGTCTGACAATAAAATTCCTCGAATTGTTTTAGGGGAAATCGCTGGACACCTTATTGACGAGATTTCTATTTGGTCCCCTTCGGGAAGCTGTGCATCGGTATTCTTAAGGAATATCATTCATTTCGTTTTCTTAAGGAAAAATAGAAGTCAATTTTTTACTATTCAGAATAAGTTTTATACCATTTTGTTCTGTGATCCTTTAAAATGAGGTCAAGTAATAACTAGACTGCGGATCTTTATGCATTTATGGTCCATGGAAATTTTCAAGAAATGCTAGGATATAAAATTCGACAGAATTCAGTACTATTTTCATTTGCTTTGAATCCAAAGAGTGTTCCCATTAAAAATAGAATTTTATTTCATTGCACTTTCTTAAAATTCGCCTATAAAAATTGGAAATTGCGTAAACATCCGTAGTCTATTAAACGAAAATCGAAATTACTTTCCGAACGATCTTATAGATCACATGAAAGAAGAGGTGGTTGCAATTGCTAGAATTTCCCTAAGATTGAAGTGGATTTGTTCTGGACAAGGTTCGAGAAAAGTGTGCGATCGGTGCATAGCTTCCCAAGGGAGTTACAGTGAAGATGGCCAAGCTGACATTCAGCAACGAGGCCGCCAGCAATTTTCGCGAACTTCATTGTCGGAACGGTTACGACAGCAGCGATACACACGTGGACCAACCTGCATGTAAGACTGCTTCATGGTAGTGACGGGGTTGTTGTGAGTGTGCGATGGCAACGTGTAATAACCGGCCTGATGATGGTAATGGTGATGATGTTGGTGATGATGATGATGATGATACGATGGGTGCTGTTGCCTCCACCACTGACCGCTCGCGCCGGACTCTTCAACCGGTTGCACCCCTTGCCCGACTTGGCCCCCTCCTCCCACGCCCACGCGACTTACTTTTTTCTAAAAACAACGGATCATCGTCGATCATGCGATCCCTCATCCCCCGACCTAACCGCGAAATCACGATTCATTCAACATTGATCGAGCAGCGACTCCACAACACCATTTTATCCCTTCGCACAAGTACGGGACACGTTCGAACAGTCGTTTAACGTTGCCACGCGATTAAAAAGTAAACGGACACGGACACACGAGGCTCACCTAAATTAGGCTGCTCTCGAAAAATGCATGGCCCGCGAGAATCGACTGGTCTGCGACCCGGACGGATATTTATTATTCGTTGAATCTATTAGTGGAAAAATCGAAGGAGATTCGAACGGATTTGCCGATGGGACTTTAGCCTCCCCATGGACTAGTTTTATTTTGATTAGACGTAGCTATTATACGATAATATTTGAATGCAAAATTAAATATAGTGTACATGAACTATTTGAATAAACGTTGGAGAAAAGGGATTGAGAAATTGTGGGATGATAATGGATAGCTTTGAATTGTAAAAATTAGAAAATATAGGATATTTTTTGGTCAGATTTTATTTAATAATTCCTTGAATAAAAATTTGAACATGTGTCCGGTGACTTTTGGGAGTGTTAATTGGTTACATGGAACTTCATACGACTCGCACACAAATTAATTTTTATTCAATAAAATCATTACTTCAATGGAAAATATATATTTTGAGATAGTAAATACTACATGGGAGTCATTAACAGTTAAAGTAGAGCTGGCGAGAGCTCGAATTGGCCTAAAAAGAGCTGGTGATCGAGATCAGTCGTTCCAGTATCGGTTATCGCTGGATTGTTTGGAACGGGCTGGGGAGAATCGGGAACGAGACGACTCGAGGTTGCATGAAAAATAAGGACATCGTTCCTTGAGGCTCCGGCCATTATTTCGAGTAGGCAGGCGGCTGCCTTTTTGTACGAGGACTGTCGGACCGACACGCCACTTAGCCCAGAATCTCTGAGGACCGTGGTTCCTTCGTCGGAAATCTATCGTGTCTTAAGCCGCGTTTACATCGGGCAAGTTTCGGTCGGACGAATGGAGCTTCTGCTCGAGAAAATTACAGGATCGAATTTATTTCGATACTTTCGCGATTTTATTGATACTTCCGCGTGCTCGATAAAAATCGAGCGGATCTCGAATAAATGTTCCCGTAAGCCGGCCGAGACGAAAAAAAGGGGGAAATGGGACGGCCGCGGCCGGAGCATTTAAAAAGTAATCGCAACACACGGTTCTCGTATCGATTTCCTCTATAAATACTCTTTCGCAGCTTCAGGATTGATGCTGCTTCGCGATTCGCGACCTCGACTTTTCGACAAGGACGATTAGAAGACGGGGAACTCCTTCGAAGGGACTGCGACACCATAACCCCTTGCCCTACAATGTCGAGTCGGTCTCGTGACGGTAATTCCAGAAATACATTTTCATTCCACTCCTGCTTCCAGCAATCAATGCAGGACATCTTCATTTTCCATAAAGATCCTTGGTCGAGTTACCAGTAACCCTAATCGACTGTCTTTAATTTGCGATTATGTCCAAGTGGAATATACGACAGGTTTAAAAGGGAAATTGAAATGCATTTTGCTTGATTGATAAATACCCGTGTTATTTTCTCGCTCGGGTTACCGCGACGTAAACGCAGCGATTAGGTGAACACAATCAATCAAAGGGTTGCTCTTTGCGTCAGTCCCAGTGCTTTTCGAATGCGCCGCGCGTTCCCAAAGAGCAAGGCCATTCAAGGCTACGAACAGTCGAGCGCACATTGCATCATCGCTCTGTTAACAATCGACGATAGAGCGGTTTATCTGCGCGACTTGCTCTTGAAATGTATCTTAGAGATCGCGTCGTCATCTGATCGGATCATCTTCCGCCGAGGATTATTCACCTCGATCCCGTGATTCCCTTCGTGGACGAGTTATATCTCGCGAGCCGATCCCGTGTGGAGTGAATTTATTTTATGAATTGAGTTGCATTTTATTTATTATGAACGAACATTAATATAAGAAATCTAGTTCATGCTATCTCCAAATCACCAAGTCTAGGCAACTCCGTATGAGCCTCCTCTGGCAATTAAAATAACGTTGTTACGCAAAATTGAGTAGATGAAATTCAAAATTGTTGAAAAATTTGAAAAATTGAAGATTAAAATCATTAAGGGAAGAAATTCAATTTAGTACAATAATTCAGACCGCGCGCGCGCGTCTCTAGTCCATCCGACTAATTCATTCCACAAACAATGATCGAACAAACGCATTCGAGTTGCAGGTGAGCGATCCGAGAAAAGTTTCGCGAGAGTCGATTGTTCGGTAAAACAATAGCAAAGTGGAAGATGTTTCTCCACTCAAGTTCCAGTTATTTACAGGAGTAAACAATTGCGGAGTGATACGACGCCGACAATTGTCGATGCAGATCGTTTATCGGAAATTAAGATTGAAGAGTCGATTTCCGAGCGGTGAAATGGCACTCGGTCTCTCAGCCGAGTGCAAATGCAGTGCGTTCCTCGCTCCGGTGAAATGCTCCGCGTCGAAAATAGAATTCCGAAATATTTTTCGCGGCGTCGCCGTTTTTCTTTCGCCCTGCTCTTCCTCCTTACGTAACCGTTTCCATTGCGCGTCGCCGCTGGAGGTTCAACATCGCGCGTTTCTCTCGCTGGATCGTCCCTGTTTCGAGTTTCCCTTTGAATACCACGCGTTCCTCCCGCTACTTTTCTCTTCTGCGCCGTGCCACTAAATTTCGCGGCTCGTTTTCGTAAATCTCTTTTCTCCTTAACTCTTTTCTGCTCCTCCATTATTCAAAAATGCGCCGGCAGCCTCGAGCTCCTCGCCCCGTGGCGGTTTTGCAAGCTGCGCGATGTTTCCGTCCCTTTTCGCTGTGAATCACCCGGTAATTAGCGTAATCGCACTCGCACGATCTCTCCGCGATCGCCCCGTTCGAGGGTCCCGCGGAAAATCGGGAATCCAACAAATTTTGGAAACGTCGGTGAGCAATGAAACAATTTTTTACTGTAACCAGGTGGAGGATTTCATGAATTTATGATAGAAATGACCTGGTACGATGCACTGTTTCGAACTTATTGGAATTATTAAAGAAAAAAATGTTTGATGTAGCTCTCGTGTCTTACGATTGACACAATGGCTTATTTCGCATCAAAATCCACAGTCTAATCGCGATGGATAGATCAAATATTTTGTTTTCTAAGAAATAGTAAAGTTTTGCATCTTTCTCATTTCCCGTGGACCCTGTTTCCGCTTGCAGACCTTGCAAGATTGCACTTCCGCCATTTTTCACGGCAAGACCAGCACGTGTATGGGTATACAATACTGTTCAGAGGACGAGCTCGAGCGGAATTGTTTTACAGTAAGCTCCGATTTCAATAAACCTCTATCCGGTGCGCGAGGGTCCCGTTTGCGACAAGTAGAATGGGTATGCGATGGTCAGACACAGTTGTCGGGTTCCGTTGAATCGATTCGACGCAATTCTGAGTAATAAAACCGCACGTGGTGCTTCTTCCAGAATGAAGCGAATGCAATTATTAGGTTGATCGGAAAGTCATTTGGTTTTCTCAAGGGAAAAAGGAAGCCAATTTTTTACCATTTAACGGTAATGAAAAAGCAAAAGGTGATGGAAATGCGATGACAAAAAAAATGCTCGAAAGGTTCGAAAGCACTACAAGGCAGGGAACGGCGTCCGAAATGTCAGCTGTCACGATATACCACGATTTTGCGATTTAAAATAAGGTTAAGTAATAACAATAACAAATGGAAGCAATGCCATCTCTACACGAAAAACGAAATTACTTTCCGAACGACCTAATACATCGGAATGAACGAGGGAATAATTCGAAGGACGAAGGGGCTGAGGAGATAACGGAACAAAGGCACAGATCGAAGAGGGACCTGTAAATAAAGTATGACACGAATAATACAGCTTCTTGATCGACGATTCAGTGGTGCTTCGAGAGAAGGACGGATAAGCTAATTCAGGGGTCACAGAGATGCAAATAAATGCTAAATTAAGTCCAGTACGAATGCGAATACGTCTTGGTCGAGTGGAAGACTAAATGAAATGCGATATAAACAGTAGGCAATAATTTATAGGGTACGTGATCAGACAGCGACAATGCAGAGCAGCTAAAAAACTATAACCTGTGCGTTTAAGGAAAAACAAAAAGGGATAAAAGTGGTATACCCTTACTTTTAGTTTGTAGAGCTTACTTGCTCTGTCTTGTACCTAATGTTGTAATAAATCTCTTATGTGTTTTCAATAAAAAAAATGCAGAGCTGCAGGTGAAATGGGATGCGAGTCTTGTTCGGTGGATCTGGGGTTCTCAAGGGTAAGTTCCAAGGGTGGTAAGATTTTTCCAAGTAATCCAACGATCAGCGGAAACGAGGCAGAACCAGATTCGGTGTCGTCGGGCAGGATGAATGCACCGAGCGGCGGGGAAACTCGCGGGATGCAGCTTGATAATGCACGCGGCGCGCGCCGATTCTGTTTACAACGGCCCCTCGCGAGCCAGCCCGTTTGTTTTCCCTCCAAATCGGACACCATCAGCGCGAGCATCCGATAAAAACGTGTCCTGGGACGTGGACGAGATCGCGGATACCACCTGGTCCATTTTTTTGTTTTCTTTTCTTGTCGGCGATCCGAAATCGTCCAGGTGGCAACAAAAGCTCACTGATTTTATTACACTGCGGATATTCGTACAAATTTTCTACCTGAATCACAACAAGTTCGTCTTCTATTTAACCCCTTGCACTACGATTTATTTTTACAGCCACAGTGATTACAACTTCTTCGTCGTTCATTGTTCCCTAGAAGGAAAAGAAAATTGATTTATTTACTGTTTTGGTCTCGAGGAAATTGATAACACATATTTCGTCGATTCTGTTCGAAATCATGAGTTATAGTGCAAGGGGCTAATTTCAGTAAGCTAGGAATAAGTTTAATATTCTCATTTCTCTATTATCTTACTCATTTCTATTAATCTAAATGCACGAAATTCGCAGTCTGATCACGAACTATTATTTCTTCCCTTAATAAGTTTAATAAAAGGGAAATCATGTATTGACATATTCAATTCTTAAAATTTTTCAACAATTCTCAATTTCATCTGCTCAGTTTTGCTAGAAATGCATGAAGATCAGAAAGAATAGAAAATTGTAAAAATAGAGGAGAAATTATATGTATCGACACCTTCAATTTAAAAAATTTTTCAACGATTTTGTAAATGCATAACGATCAGAAAGAATAGAAAATCATAAAAATAGTTCGAATGTTCGAAACAAGCAAAGCAAAACGGAATCTGTGCAACCCTTGAGACCCATTCCCACCCGAAAGGTAAACACAGTCCTGCACGTGAACGACCTGGTATCATCAACCAGAACTCCTATTGTTTCTCACAATCGAATCGCAAATTATTTCCACAGGGGGAGTGGGGATTTCTCCAGACACGGGTGAACCCAAACAACCCAGCCAGACGAGGGATCAGCAACGCGTATAAAGAGAGGGTTGGGGAGGTGGGTCGGGGGTGGTTATCGAAAAGAAACAAGCTGAAAGAAGCGTACGAACGATTCGTTCGGGAAAATCGTCGATTTCGGTCTGTAGGTTCGACTGTCAACCGACGAGAAGGACAACGCTCATTGACATTCCAATAGCGCGTAACGATCGACGACGGAGGAAGAGAGCGAGAGAGAGAGATGGGTAGAAAAACAAAGGATGGAGTGAGGGAGATGGGCATCTAGAGAGACACGGTGAGAGAGAGAGGGAACGCTGGAAACAGGCAGAAGGCAGAGACAGGAGACAGAGATAAATCAAGTTGGACAGAGAAGGAGAAAGTGAAGAACGAAAGAAAGAGCGAGAGAGACGAAAACATGGAAACACAAAGTAAAGGAGAACGGATCGAAACACGGTGGTCCAGTAGAGGAACTGGACTCGGAAAAATTAGAAAAACACCGAAAGGATGATCGTACACAGAAGATAGAGGTGTGGGGGAAAGGGGTGGCATCTCGTCGACGATGACGACAGAACGTCGCCGGGGCCGAGAAAACGCGAGAACGACGGAAAGGAAGAAGAAAGAACGAAAAGAACAAAGAACGGAGTCGACTGGTTGGTTGGTCGATCAGAGAAACGGAGAACTGTGCTCGGATAGAGCGAGACCGAGCGACGAACGCTGGCCGATAGAGGGAGAGAGATGGAGCGGGGCACGCATAGCGACAGAGGGGGAAAGAGAGCGAGACGGAGGTATATACACGGAATGGTAACGATGCGAAATGTAAGGAAGCCTTTAGAGCTGTCTACGCAGAGAGGGAGGGAGCAAGACGGAGTTATCGTGGGAGACAAAGAGGGATAGAATGAACGAGGTGGAGAGAGAGAAAGAGAGAGAGAGGAAGATCGTGTCCCAGAAGATTGTTTATCGGGGCAGCCGACGGATAAGCCTGTGGTGACGGGAGCGGAGATAAGGAGCGCGAGAAATCGTTGCCAGGCAGCAGCCTGGTGGCCAGGGGAGCGGATCAGCTGTTCGCCTCGGCAATGACAACATTGGACACACGCACGAGCAGGCCTCGGCCTCCCAGCAAAGACCCCTTCGGTTTTTCCGGTCCCCGGACCGTTTCGGAGTAGTTCATGTCCCGCGATCGACACAAAGTAAATTCGGAGGGGTTCACCGTGGCCCCTTGTTGCCCCCGGGCCATCCATGGTGGCCCCCGGACCTCCACAGCGCTGTCAGATTTCGCTGGTCGAGAGCCGTGCGTGCGTGCGTGCGTGCGTGCTTGCGTGCGTGCGTGTGTGCGCGCGCGACTGCCTCGGCTCGGCTCGGCTCCGAACCCGCTCCACGATCGGACACTTACCTCGAGCCTGGTGCGCCCGGAGTGTATCATCCTTTTGCGTCGCGTTATCTTGCCAAGCTTTTCCGGGAGTACCCGCACTGTCGTCAACGGAGAAAGAAAAATATACACGACGCGGCCGAACCAGTCGCAAGAGAAATGGCCGAGTCTACTGAATATGAGCCGTGCCGCCGTCACCAGTATTTCCTGGGATGGGGGGTGGGACGAGGAAGGGGGGATGAAAGGACGACCGATGCACTTTCCCCTGGAGCCGACCCTTTCGTGTCTGTGATTCGCCGTCGTAGAACGACTTGGCGACAGCGCGACCAATCGAACGGCGAACTGACATTGTTTACACGGCTCCCATTGGTGCAGTATTTTTGGGGGAGAGCCTGCACGCCGAAGCTCGTGCATCGATGGAGCTGCACCGACCGCAGTGGCATCCGTGATGCACTCGGGAAATGTGTTCCCGCGCCGCAATCTCGTTGTTACAGTGTATCTACTGTCGGTGTCCGCCAACAACTTCTTCCATACAGAACGCCGCGTTATCGACTCACGATAACGAAAGCTTTTCTCTGGGACAGTAGATCAGGATGACTATACCCAGGCAGCAGTGAAACTGTTTCCGCAAACACTAGGCCTGTGCGAGAACCCGAAAATGTAACGGGACGGGTCGGCAAGACATCGAGACGAGACGGGTCGGGTTCTCGAAAGTATCGGGATAAAAAAAAAGATTCAATGAATAAATTTTATAATGTAAAGTCTTCGAAAACGCCTCAATTATCGGGAATCTCATACCACGATTGCTTTTAAAGCGAGTCTTATAACGGTAATCGAATACTGAAAATTCTAAAATGTTCGAGAATCCCGAAACCAACGAGAATCTCGAACATTTTCGGGAATCTTGACATAATCGAGAATTTCATAATTTTAGATAACTCGTCTCGATCTCGAAAAAAATTCTCGTCTCGACCCGACTCGACATTTTATTATTATTATATTTATTATTATAAACGGACCGAGGTCCTTCTACATAAATGTTTACAATAGAACAAAGACTTAACGTAAATTAACTAAGAAGGGACATGCGCAAAAACTGTTGGGATAAAGGTAATGGTATCATCAATTAATGCTGCGTAATTTTCTCTTGAATTTGTGTAACGACCCATTAAAAAGATCAATACTATTATATAGAGTGTTGGAGTTTGCAATAATTCGATTTATAGGATTTTTATTATAAACATTTTCGGGTTCTCGCACACTTTTAGCAAACACCCAATCCACTGATAAACTACAACAAATCCGTGCGCAAACAGTGGCGAATTTAAAATTGATTAAAACTGTACTTAGTGATTCATAGTTGTTCCAAGCTAAGCTCCCGGCTTAGATATTTTTATCTGTATTTTATTGGTATAGTAAGATACCCCTAATTTTATTCTGTTTAGTAGTCTACATAGTAATCTCCAGTTTCCGGTGGTTTTAAGCGATATACATTCCGATGTGGCCATGAACTTTGAGGTCTGCGTAATCATAATTAATATATTGTATTTATTATCATGATCACGACAGGAGTTATTCACTATCTTGAGATCTGGTGCCAATCTATAATTACTTATCAATTTGTTAATCTATTATCGTTGGAGGACTATAATGGCCGTACGATGTTTAACTAGGATCGCGACTTAAAAATGGCGATCGTTTACGGTGACATTATGCGGTGCTCTTCCGAAGGACTGTCAAACCGAGAGATAAGGGGAACCGAATTCTTGGATTTCGACCGGCGTGCATTCCAACAATGTGAGCTGTTCGAGCTGCATTCTGCTAAAGTACAAAATAATTTCAAATCGGTGGGGCGTTGTCACGAAAACGCCATATCAGATATGATAAAGCATTATAAAATTTCACCCGATAAGGTACGTCGATAATATAAAAGTCGATGACTGACCCTCAAATTATTCACACCGGTTAACAGAACTGACGCAACCGTGCAACGATTGCAGCAGCATCGGACCAACAATTTCTTCACATCATGAGAGGTAAGACAAACCTTTAAGCTCGATCATCCTGCAAAAACATTGAAAATTCTGTTCCTGATTAGACATCTGAATTGCGCCCATAATTATGAAAGTGGTCTGAGTGAAAATTTTTAACTGAATTGATTCGATGTAATTTTGTCCGATATTGTCAAAAGCGAATCGTTCGGTAGTGATTACTATTTCAACATTATATGGAATTCACACAGTGTTGACATCCTTTTCCTTTAAACAGGAAATATACATATGACTTAGACCACTTTCATAATGATAGACAGAATTCATCCCAAGATACAGGGCTGGGTCGAAATCCTAGTACAGGGTGGCACAAAATTTTATGTCGCGGACCAAAAAGAAAAACAAATTATTTTTTAAGATTAAAAATCTTAAATCTTAAAAAAATTTGTTTTTTTTTTACCTTGTTTTTCACGTTCAAAGTCAATTTTTGCCTTATATCATTTTCGACTAAATCGGGGGTGTAGAATCGGGCTATGGTGTCCGCGACATACAATTTTGTGACAGCCATGTACAACACCGTGCAATGGTGGCTCTACATTAAGTAAAAATAAGAACAAATACGTGTTTTTGTCCGAAGTGGTCTCGTTTATAATAGCACTCGACGTCACGAAGAAGCCTTTTCTTATCCATTTTAGGTGTGTCTTACGTCCTGAATAGACGTCTTTCAGAATCTTAAAAATGTCTTTTTGGAGACGTCGTTTGAACGTCTGAAATCGTTCTGATTTTGCAGAGTTCGTGTACCTGACGGCCGTCACGGCGATGGCAACAATAGTCAGCGTCGCTTACTCGACGGAGTGTCCTGATTACGAGCCGGCGTTCATTCCTCACGAGACTGACTGCGGGAAATACTACAAGTGCCACATGGGCAAGAAGTTCAATTTCACTTGCGATGTGGACACCATGGGCAGACAGCTTTGTTTCGTCGAAGGTCACGAGAATTGCGGCTGGTGGCGCGACTGCAATTGCTTACGATGCAGATCACTCGAGGACAATCACAAGTGGCCGGACCCTTCGAACGAGCACGCGTATTATCAATGCAAAAACGGGGTGGTAGAGAACATACCTTGCCCGACTAACGAGGTGTTCGACCCGACGACTCTGAAGTGTCAACCCAAAAGTAATGATACATGCCCTCCACCGGGGTCCGGCCAGGTGAAGCGATATCCGCACCTCTGTTTCTGCGAGAAATACTACGAGTGCAAAGGCGGTCAGCTGACGTTGCAGGAGTGTCCAGACGGCCTGTGGTTCGACGTGGATCTGCTGACTTGCAGGTCTAAGGAGGATGCTAGGTGTAATAACAAGCCGCCATTCTGCTTGCGGGACGGCGCCTATCCCAGCCAAACTAGCTGCTACTATTACTATAAGTGCGTGAACGGCGTGAAAACAACCCACAAATGCCCCTATGGTATGATCTTCCATAAAGAAAAGCTGGTTTGCGTCAACTGGGACAAGGGTATCTGCGACGGTCTCGACTTCACCACACCTGACCCAAACAGCTGTATCGGCTGGGAACGGCCGAGGAAGCCAAACCAGAAAGATTGCAACCGGTAATTTATTTATTTATTTGTCGTTCCACCTCCCACGCTTGCTACGTCCTCCTGTATCAAACACAACATATGCATTCAGTGGATTCACGTCGCAACACAAAATTGCGTACAGCGACTCCCACTAATATTCGGACACTCTTAAAACGACGAGAACTTTTCCAATATTTGACCAGACGATTTTAACTTTTCTTGAGAAGCTAAAAATTTTTGAGAAAAATCGCTAGTTGTCGGAATTGCAGAGAAAATAGTAAAAGTTTCGTAGATCTGTATCAATTATGGTTACACGTGTGTGTGGAACTTTATATCACTCCGATACAAATAAATTTTTCTTCAATGAGATAACTTAATGCAAAATAAATATTTGTGTGTACTCGATACCTTTGCTTATGCTTGAAACGCTAAATTTAAAGTTCTGAGATCGTAAACGCTATCTACATTAAGAGTAATTAAAAGTTAAACGTATACTGAAAATTTCATCAAAATCGGTCGACGTTGCAATATGCTGGATGGTAAACATTGCTCTAACTTCTCAAGAAATCAGTAGCAGCAGAATAGTAAGAAGTACGAGTTACTCATTAGTTAGTCACAAGCTCTACGCGTGATTGGATGAATTGAATGTGCAAACTGAATGAATTTTCCGAAGAATGTTACCCGAATCAAATTTTGCTCAACACACTAGTCGAAGGATGAGTGACCGGGATCAAGTTCTGATCAGTCGACGAAACGTTTGTAACAGGTACTATGAGTGCGTCAACGGCAACGTGGAGGACGTCAAGTGCCTTCAGAACCATTACTTCAACGAGAAGACACTGTTGTGCGACTTGAAGAAGAACGTCAACTGCAAGAATAAAGATAACGGTGACTGTCCAGCCGTCGACTGCGGCAAGGTGCGGTACCCTCATGGGAAGTGCGAATGGTACGTTAGCGACAGCTTATTTACATGTTTCGCATTGATTGTGGGAAACAGGAATAACATAAAAATTGATTTCATCCCTTAAGGGCGAAGACTCGTTTCCAGGATTGCAAGGGTGCGGGATGCGCGTTCTCATTTCTCAATAAAATACAAAGATGGGATTTTTCAGTAGATAAAAGATCAATCTAGGCCGCGATCGCCCCCGAAAGTCCTATTTTTACGTTTATGAAGCTTAATTTGCGTTATTCGACAGCACACAGCTATGAAAAATAGTAAACGGAAAAATAGGACTTCTGAGTGTGATGGCGGCCTAGATCAATCTTTTATCTAGCGTTTTTGACTACTGAAAACCCCCATTTTTGTATTATCGAGAAATGAGAACGCGAATCCCACACCCTTGCAATCCTGGAAAACAGAGTCTACTCCCTTAACGATCCTGTTATATTCAAAGCAACATTGTAACGTTCTTGAATTTTTTAAATCTTTTACTGTTTTATATTTCACCCAATCAATTTCTTCATAAATGCATAAAGATCCGCCGTCTAGTTTTATTTGTTTGCATTACAAGCGACGAATAAATTTCTGTCAGGTACTACGAGTGCCGGAACGGCAATAAGGAGGCGTTCAAATGTCCATCAGGCCTCGCCTACAACAAGAACTCCGAGATGTGCGACCTGCCGGCAAATGTTCACTGTAAGAAATCTTCCGACTGTCCATCTGGCAGTCTGCACCCCCACGAATGCCAATGCGACAGGTATTACACCTGCGGTAAAAACGAGGAAAAAATACTCTCACACTGTCCCCCCGGGAAGAACTTCGACGAAGTGACGCTGAGTTGCGTCCCACCCGAACTAGCCAAGTGCCACAAAGAACACAAGAACGCGTCCTTCAACCAGAATGTGTCGCACTGGCTCCATTAGCCCCCTTGCATCGACACCGAGACTGTTTTTCCTGTACAGAGATCGTAAGTTACCGAGGATCTACAAACTGAACGACGCGAGGGGCGGGGACGCTGCTACATAGAGCTAGGCTGCTGCAGTCAGGGGCAAGATTAAGGGGTAATCTCGTTTCCAGGATTGCAAATTGAGTCAAAAGTCAAAAGTCTATAGCGTTAGATAAAAGATTAATCTAGGTTGCAGTCGCCCTCAAAAGCCCTATTTTTACGTTTACGTGGCGTAATTTGCATAATAAAGCTGCGACAGCTACATGATGTAAACGTAAAAATAGGACGTTCGAGGACGATTGTGGCCTATATTGATCTTTTACCTAGCGCTTTTGACTACTGAAAACCCCCATCTTTGCATTATCAAGTCTACCCCCTTAAGTGGATACCCTATACAAACTGATCTGCGGATCTTCATGCGAAATAGAAATTGTCTGCATCGATTGCGAGAGATAGAAACCAGATTGAATGTTATCTCTTTCCTTATAACGATTTTAATAGAGGAGAAATCATATTATAGATACATAAAGATCCGAGCCACTTGAGTCTTTCTTTCCTCAGATTTTAGAAGGTTCACCAGGTAACGTGTAAAGAAGACCTTTTCTTGTTTCATCACGATTTCGACGAATGGTGATTTTTAATTATTTTTCTTTGTGGTTCGCCTAGTAAACTAATCCTTCTAGCGTCTCAAGAAACTCAAGTCGTTTGGTCGAATTTTGAAAAATGTTTGTAGGGTATGGTTGTAATAAAAAAAATAGGTGTGTTTGTAAGGTAATTAAGGAATTTTGTCCGAGACTGCAGGCTAGCTTTAGCGAGGACGATCTATTAAATTATTTATAATAATGGGACTGCGAATCTTTATGCAAAATAAATATCGTCTCCATCGATGGCAAGATCTTTATTAAAAACCGAACGTCTTGTACAATTAACATTTTATCAGTTCCAGAAATGAAGGATTATTTCCCAAGATCCTACCAACCTCTCATTGCCAATATGACATATTATACTAATCAATCATCACCAATATCACACTTCGGCTTATTCTGATATTAATCTGATCTCGTATTTGCATAAAATATAAATACAACAGATATGATAACGATCATACATTAGATAGTAACAAACTGTAACAGTTCTGGTTATTTAATAAATGAATAAAGATGTTAAGGGTGGTTTGTAGGTTGTATTTTATTCGAATCACGCCTAGTTGACGATCTGAAAAAATCTTGTTTCTATGTGTTTTTCAGATGGTTAACCGGAGACGTTAATTATGACGCAACCGGAAACGAATTGTCACCTCGTGCAAAATTGTACTCTTAGTTTCCGCGGCGACACTCGAGAACTTATCGTACTGTAGACTTCGCTATAATCTCGAACGGGTGCTTATCGACGAGATGGCCGATACCGATATTCGGAGAAACGCTGTTTGACTTGTTTTTTTAGACACTCTCTGTCGTGAATTCTTTGCGAATAATATTTAGGAACGAATTCAGGATGAGCAATAAAATTGCACCACCCGTTCGAAATAGAGTAAATATTTTCTGCTCTAAACTGCAACGTTAATTATACAGGCGATTATTGTACGCGATACTAGGAGATACATCAAAAGTCGTCGATGTAACTAGATTTTCAACGAGACTGAATTCTAGCCAATTTTTCGGATCGAGTTCAAACTACGAGATTATTAAGTTCATGTTCAATTTCTGCTGTCGAGCTAGAATGATTAAATTGTGGATTTGGCTAAACTAGAATAGCTAAATATTTCGAAGAATGTAGAAATACGTTAGTTTAACTTACTTTTAATTTACTGTTGTATTTTACATAAAAATCGACAGGCTAGTAGTGATTCGTTTAGTACGCGATAAATGGCAGCGAGTTACGAGCAATTGTCCTAAACAATCACACTTGTCGGAACGATAATATCGCTGATAGAGTGAGCTTTTCGTTGTTATCAGCATTGCGTCAAATGCCGTTTGTACACAAGGCCTTGCGAGCTTAACAGATCGTTCTACGAATTACTATATTGAAAACATCCCCAGATAGACCTTAACGATAACAATAATGTCTTGCGGGTTTGATACACGTCGGGAAAGTATACGGAAACCTTTCATCAATGTGGTTTTACCTGTATCCGATGATTCTCTTCCAAGATGACATGACGCAGCCATCGAAAATGATCTGGCAGAACGTTTCAATATCGTTCCGGCTATTATCGCGAAGCTAATGGTGGTCGTCTATCCGATAAAAGTTGCTTCATAATCGGTAACAGTTGATAATCGAAAGCGATACCGATCGACTTCGTACGACGCACGCCAGATGATTACTTCTCGTAGGAAAATTACACCATTCTTCGATAAAAGAATTGTCACCAATATTCGCAACTTTCCAGTGCTCGATATTTTTTCGCATCACTCGGAGGAATGAATTCGCAATCTCTTCCGCGTCCCTTCGCAAAGAGTTCCGATAACTGTGCAACGAAATTCCATAAGTGTCTCTGTGATTTTCGAATTGTTCTTTGATCGAAAAGATCTTTGGTATGGAATATCATTCTGTTACGGAGTTTTAAGAGCAGATTGAAGATTGTACAATTAATTTACAGTTTTTATCAGGATAGAATATAGTGCTAGGCAACAAGATCTTCACGGATAACCAACCAACGATGAGACGTCGTTAAGTACCGCACTACTCGCGATCGATAAGATTTCTAGACGCTTATAAAAGTGGATGCGACGGCGAAAGCTATACAGTAGTTGGCCATCGAAATTATAACAATTCGCGGTCGGAAGTTTGATAAGTGACAAGCTATGAGAGGTAAGTGCGCGAGGTTCATTGCTCGATATAATATATTTGATAACTGTGATATTCGAAACACACTAGAAAGACTACGTTCACAAGAAGTACCTGTAAAAACTTGTTTAAAAAAATTGCTGAATAAACGGAGAAATCGAATTAAAGGGCTAATAGTAATTAAACTAATCGTTTGCCGAGTGATGATAGTGCTGAGTCGATGAACATAGAATTCGGTGAAATAATGTTTGTATTCTCTTTAGTTCCTTTAATTTCTTGTAAATAATTCCTTCGAATTATTTATTTGATTACTCCACAGAGGAAATTGTAGTCGAGATTTTATGGCATACAATCATGTTAAATGTAAAAAGTAGTGATGCAATAGTAAACTAGACTCGAGTGCAACTGATTAAATTTATCTCACACGTTTCAGGATTATACTTACTGGCAGTCTGTGCCACATTGGCATTTCTGTCTGAAGGAAGACACATTGATGGGGGATGCAGACACAAGTGGAACGGCGCACTCATTCCACACGAGTCAGACAACCACAAGTATTACGTGTGCAGGCATGGACACAAAAAAGAAATGAGTTGTCCATGGTTTGAGGATACCAAACAACTTTGTTATAACCCCGAGTTACATGTGTGTGACTTTAATTGCTACGGACCAACTACTACTGCGGCGCCGTCAGTAGCGCCGTCTACTGTTGAACCATCCTCGGCTGCACCAAATACAGAGGAACCAGCATCGTCTGAAGAAACCCCAGAGGAACCAGCATCGTCTGAGGAAACCCCAGAGGAACCAGAATCGTCCGAGGCAACTCCAGAGGAACCAG
>CM052250.1:2796264-3005610 GCA_028455795.1 Lasioglossum marginatum
TCAACTACCCCAGCTCCCACGACTACTTCAACTACTCAAGCTCCCCCGCCTCCACCGACAATTCCAGTATGTCCCAATTGTTCACAAACAATACGTCTGCCGAATCCAGCAAACTGTTCCAGCTATTACGAATGCCGTCGCGGCACGAGAACGCTGTTATGGTGTCCTACAGGACTTCGGTTTAACAGATACACGCAAATGTGCGACTGGCCGTGGGCTGTCAAATGTTAATAATTTCTAAATCAATTCTGAGACATTAAATAAAAATGTACCTTTTCACTTAACGCTGTAACTACGCTGGAGAATACATTAACACGTTCCGTGCCGAGCCGTGTTTCCTCGATTTTTCATTCAGGCCATTTGCTTTGTTCTATACTACAATTTTTATAATGCCCCATTCTTTTTGGTGGGAATATATTCTACAGTGTTAAGCTTGTTATAAAATCTATTTTTTTAGCGCATTAAATAAATATGTCAGTATGTACCACCAGTGATACACGCGGTGAAGTTTCACGGCACGGAACGTGTTAATATCCATACTTTGGTCTGTCGGCCGATAAAAATGGGAACTTGTTCGACGCCTATCATTCGCTTGGATCCAGTCACCGCAATACGCAAACGAAGATTATCACGTAACGCGCGTTTTATCGAGATTAGGGGTCGCGGGCACAATATTCGTTGCGAGATCGTCTTACGCGAAAATGCTCGAGTCAATCAGCTGATAACACTTTTCTTAATTACCTAATCGAAATAACACGAATGTATTTATCAAAGTGATCGTATGTATCTATCAACGTAACATTAAGAAGAAATCGGTAGAGGATAATAAACGTTTCGAAATTTGTTTGTATGGAAGACCATAAACTAATCCTTACATTTGCTACATTTGTGATTGTAATTCGCATTTTTGTACTTGCGAACAACTAACAGCCACAACGATCGTAGTACGTTTTAAGATATATAAAAATTCTGCTTCACGCCATCTTGAACACCTGTATTGACATTCTCTACGCAAATATAAGTTGCCGAAGTTTCCATGAATTATTTTTAATCGCCGGTTCATTAGCGCTCTAAAGATAAGCAGAGGATATCTGAAACGTAGCAGCCTATTTAAAGATAAACAAACGAAGTTGATTCGTAGTTGTTCGAAATGATCAAATAAAATTTGAACAATTTCGTTTCGTTTATTTCGATTAACTCACAGCCACAGGTCCATTAGAGTGGGATCACATGTTTGCAAATTGTTGTTGGCTGTCGTGCCGAGACTCTAGTATCTATGAAGTATCTGGCAGACAATGGAAAGACAGATGAAATGTACTCATTCTCGGCGAACGGATTTTTGTTCGATTAATGGATAGACACCACACGTGTTCGTATGGCTTGAGTGAACAGCTATCCAAACTATGTATATGTCACTTCCATCTGACAATCCCCATAGCCGGTCGCCGATAAGACTTTTTCGCAGTGTATAAAAATGATCCCTGTTCCGTATGGGTCTACAGTTGTTCTTCGAGTCAGCACCACTGACGCGTACCTTGTACTAAACTCACGGAAACAGATCATCGTTCGTCATGAAACGTAAGTACTCGCACTGTTAGACAATTACATCGTTACGAATCTATAAAAGACACGTCTTAACCCTTAGCACTCGAGTGGCGACTCTGAGGCACCACTAAAAATTTCTACACCAGTGTTCAAAATAATTTTTACATCGCCAAATTGTTTTACATCTAATAGATTACTAAACATTTGAGTAAATCGCATCAGTTTAATATGCATAAACTTAAAAACTCATATAGTATGGACGTATACTAGGTCAGAAAAGAAAAAGCTGTGAAAAGCAACTTTCCCTATTCTTTTCGTAATTCAGACTGAACGGGATTTCTCCAAAACTACAGTAAAGTCGCGATTTGTTTGTCATCGCCGATTCCGAGCAGGGAATGAGATCGAGTAAGGACACTATTGCAGTTGAAATTATATCATATTTAGTGTCATTTTAATCAGAAAAATGCCACAAATAAGTTGGCGAAAGTCCCATAAGAAAATAATGAAAACTAAAGAAGTTGTATAATAGGATTAGTAGTGGTTCACACCGATATACTCGAGCCGAGATCAGATTACACGGCATGTTTACACTGCTCGGCGACCGAGGCAGCTCGAGCTTCTGGCCCCTGCGTCGTTGCCCCTCAGTGGAATGGGTAGGCAACGGAGAGTGATCGTGGAGACTCTCATAGAAATCGTGACTTTACTGTAATTCTTCTAACTTGTTAGACAAAAAGGTATTCTGATTGGAAATCTGCGCGACTGACTGTATAAGAAGATCTTGTACTACTAACTCATTTGTAATGTTCTTTAATTGTGAAGTTTCAGGATTGTGCTTCTTGGCGGTTGCAGCCGCGGTGATAGCTCTTTCCGAGGCAGAAGAATGTCCAAGCTTAGCGGATGGCGAAAAGAAGTTTTTGCCCCACGAGACCGATTGTCACAAGTACTATGAATGCACGAAAGCAAAAGGGAAGAAGTTACGTGAGTGCCCGAACACGGGGGATCTGAAATTGTGTTTCGACAAAACTGAAGAAGCGTGCGTTGCAACGCCAGATTGCTGCAAGCCAACCCCAGGAGAAGGTGATGACGGTTCCTGCCCCACCAATTCTAAATGCAAGATGTATTTCAGCGACGACGTCGTCGAGGTCTGCGTGAAAAAGACCGGCATATTGCCCAAGTTTTACTAATCTGCACTGCGAACGTGCTCGTAAGTTTGCAATCATAGTCTTCGCTGTTCTAATCAAGCGCGAATACACTTATATAATATAAAGTCTTATAGTACTGAGAAGATTGAATCTATGTAAACTTTGTACGGTTTTCATTATATGTGAAAGCGTTTTTTTAATTTCAATAATCGTGAAATAGAAGACCGGTGATCTGACCGTGGTAGATTTAGTGTTTATCCATTATGTATGAAATTTTTATACCTAATCACTGATTAACAACATCCTAACACTTCAGAGTGTAGTACTCACGATGCTAACTGCAAGATCCTGATTGATGGAAACTCAACAACAGGGGGATCTCGACCCTCAGCATCTCTCATCGACAACAGAACCTAAAAAATATAACCTGTACAATCCGCGGCGTTACAATTATTCCCTGAGACACCCCACGAACGACAAATAAATGAAAACAATTCGTTCCAAAAGCCTGCATTTTTTCTGTGACTTCCTCGACTTTTACAACGGCCTAAAATGGTAATCAGTAGACTGTCGATTTTTATGCAAAATAATATAAAAATGATCTGTCCATCTCTATGAATAAACAATAATTAAAGCAATTGTCCCCGAAATTCAGAAGTGCGAATGCAGAATGGTTCTCGCGTGGACTGTCGAATTTTATACAGAATAAAAATGATCTGTCCATCTCCATAAATAAACAATATTTAAAGTATTTGTCTCCAAATTCATAAATGTAGAAGTGCGAATTCAGAACGGTGCTCAAGAAAGAAAATGGCGTGGTTAAGTGAAAGAATTAATGGAGAAGACTCAAAAGAACAATTAAGAAGCTTAAAATTACAGTTATATGCACGAATGGCTGGTCCCGGATTTTTTTAAGACTCATTTAACAGTAAATGGTTGAATAAAAATGGCGAAACATCTAGATAAGTCGAATCCCTTTCTGTCTGACTATCGCAGCCGTGAAGATAATTTTAAGGCGAGGGATTTGAACGAACCAGAAGTTCGATCGACCGAAATGTGATCGTCTGATCGATATCACTTAGCTGCGAAAAAAATGTTATCTACGAAACATACGCGCTAAGTATGCTTTGTCAGTTCCGCTTACGATAATTTCCTAGTCGAAATGTGTCGACCAAACTTCCTCCTGCGACGAAACAACGAGGAAGACTATCGTGAAATGAGATAACAGGTCTGATCATTGTTACTGTTACTGCAAAAACCGCGCACGGCGGATCAAATTCCGAATAATGCGCAATACACGCAAAGAATGATCTCACGTTTCGAATTGCTGCCGTTGTGATTGTTCGCGGAAACTAAATACACTAAATCCCAGCTACCTTAACACCTTTAGTGCCACACCAATGCCCAAAACGGACTTGCAAAACAAAATATACTTATTTAACAATGAAAGTGATTTTTGTAACATCCCCACGCCTCGTGCAGTCTGATAAAATCTGGTGTACTGAATAGATTGCAGTAAAACTTGATCTTCAGATTTGGCGGAAAAAATTGTGTCGGTCATATGATCGAGGTGGCAGTAAAAATTGCTAAAATATGTTTATACTCCCACAACTACTTCAACTACTTAAACTACTCAAGCTCAATACATTATAGTCGTATGATAAAAATTAGACTGCGGATCTTTATGCATTTATAACAAAATTTACTAGATGAAATTCAAAATTGCAGGAAAATTTTGAAAATTTAAGATGTCAGTATATGATTTCTTATCTATTAAAATGATTAAGGGAGGAAATAACATTAAATTTGGATTCTATTTCTTGCAATCGGCGCAGACAATTTTTATTTTGCATGAAGACCCGCAGTCTAATAATAATCATATTAGGGACTCATATCAGGACCAAGAAATCAGGACCACCTGTATGCAAATTATCCACGATGATCAAACAACAAATATTTACCAAGACAGATAAAGACAATCATTAGCACCTAGCGTTCTCGGTAGAACGGATCTCCGATGGATTCATTAATACAAATTTCATTCGGCTCTTGTTCTTACGGTTTGTGTGAACAACTATACAAACTATTCTCGATGTAGCTTTCATCCGACGATCTGCATAGCCGATAAGAGAGTTCACAGTGTATAAAAATGATTTCTTTTACGTGTGGTACACAGTTCTTCGTCGTTTGATGAACAGCAGCGTGGAGGATACCCTAATATCGAGGAACTTTGATGTCGGGGTCGATCGTCATGAAACGTGAGTACTCACTGGACAAAAATAAACAAAAACATTATTTCTATTCATATGTGTCAATACACATCGTTTCATTTATGATGTCGATTTCAGATCGACACGTACAGACAATTCATTCAAACGATTTCTATTTCAGGGCTATGTCTGTTGGCGCTGGTTAACGCGGCGATTGCGTTTCCACATGAGAACTATGCCTCCAATAATTGTCGAAAGGATCCAGGTGTCACGCTTGTGCCGAACCCCAGCGACTGCCACAAATATTACCTATGTGTAAACGGCGAGGAAACGACGAAGGAATGCCCCCTGGATAAATATGGCAAGCGAATGTGTTTCGATGGAGAAACCTGCGACAATGCGGAGGCCGTACCTTGCTGCAACTCGTCTAAACCGACTTCAGCACCGTCCACTGTGTCGACACCAGCATCGTCCGACCACTCGACGACCACTTCAACTACTCAAGCTCCCACGACTACTTCAACTACTCCAGCTCCCACGACTATTTCAACTACTCCAGCTCCCACGACTACTTCAACTACTCCAGCTCCCACGACTACTTCAACTACCCCAGCTTCTACAAATACTTCAACTACTCCAGCTCCCACGACTACTTCAACTACCCCAGCTCCTACAAATACTTCAACTACTTCAGCTCCCACGACTACTTCAACTACCCCAGCTCCCACGATTACTTCAACTACTCCAGCTCCCACGACTACTTCAACTACCCTAGCTCCTACAAATACTTCAACTACTCCAGCTCCCACGACTACTTCAACTACCCCATCTGAAGCCACCCCAGAGGAACCAGCATCATCTGAAGCTACAACCTCGGATCCATCATCATCGGAACCGTCCAGAGAAGACTGGTGGTTCGAAGCCATATTCGTATATATTCGAGTACATTGGCAATTACAGTAAATCCTCTATAAACGCAACGAGACCGTCCACGATAAACGCAACAAAAATGTCCTCTCCACTGTGTAATCTGATCTCGGCTTGGGTATATCGGTGTAAACCACTACTAATGCGACGCGGAGTCGCAATTGCTTCGGCCTCGCGCGGTCTCTGTTTACACGCGCTGTTCTTCTCTACGTTCGGCTCGACCTTTGGAGATAAAAAAGAACGGTAGATGCGACCAAATCTCCCCGATGCTGTCGCGTCTATCTACTATATTCTAAATCCCCGTAATCGAAAGTACGAAAATTCCACGAACTGTAAAAAACGCGATAGAATGTAAAGTGTATACCTCAAAGTTTGGCCGAAGTATAGTGTTATATTATTTTGTTTTCTTTGCATGAACTCTAATTATCATATTTTTCTTTTACATTGGTTCTATTATTAATCGTTATCTTATTTATCGTTAATAAATAACAAATATTTAACTTGTGCGCGGATGTTAAATATCGACAATTCCTCGAGAATGGGAAATTCACTGTTCAAGTAGATTTTAGGTTCACTGTAAGTATGAATGTATGAGTTTTTCAGTTTATTCGAATCGTGTGAATACAGCGCGATATTAGCTGTGCGAAAATGTCCGGAAGAATGCAGAATGGACTTAAATGTGCTTAACTACATTTTGGTGATAATTGAGCTCGATCAATTAACGGATTCATCGTAAAATTGTACAGATTATCGGTTGCGAAATTCGTTCGGATAATACACGTATTTCATATTCAAAATGACTTCGGTCTATCTATCCGAGGACCTGGCCAGCGCAGCGATAAGACATTTTGTCGCGTATATAAGTGGTTACGCGTACAGACAACCTACAGTTGTTCATGAAGTAAGCGATATCTACGGTCCCTATACTCACGGAAACACTTACCTGTTGTGTGCTATGAGACGTGAGTACTCGGTTCCATACACTATCTGGAAAAGCGACGCGACGGTCTGTCAAGAATATTAGGAAATAGTTAATCGAATCACTCGATCGCAGTGTCCCGGGAGCCAAAGTATTATCGAAAGGACAAGTATCCGCACGCCTAATTCTTCGACTAGTCCTGGTAGAAAATCTATTCAATCGAAATTGTGAATGATATTGTCGAACAAAGTCATTCGAACGTAGTATAGTGTTTGTATCGGACAAATATGGTGTACAAAGGTATACTATACAAATACAAAAGAGTGAAAGCGTCAGACAGATTTACGACTGTAATCACATTATTTTGCACAGATTAAAATTGTTAAATAGCACAACAGTATTTTGCAATTCTCCGAATGTTTTTACTGTTTTAAGTTACATCTACAGTGACTCTCATTAATATTCGGGAGCTCAAAAAAAACGATAGCCTTTTTAATATTGGACTACACAAACTGTTTTTTTTTATTTTCAATATAGGACCCCGTAGAAATTCATAGCAATTCCGACAACTTGCAATTTTTCTCCAAAATTTTTGTCACGTCATGTAGTAAATCAATTTCTAACTATTCAGAAAAATTCAAATCGAATCGTCCAGCATTCTTTTTAACACTAGGTTTACGGAGCTCTAGAAGTAACTATTTCACAGTATTTTATAAACATAATAATGTGTCTATCCAAATTTTTGGCCATTTTTCCAATAATATATACCCAATGAAATATAAATTTGGTAAATAACTCCTCAGAGAAGTATCTTTACAATCTTAATAATCGCAAATTAAGAATATTAGAACCCGTCATTTCGACCTAGTGTGTTAAGAATGTCCGAATATTAGTAGGAGTCACTGTATTTGTCCTACAAATGCATGAAACCCGCTGTGTAGCGATTACGATGATTTGGTGATCAAATTGTTGCCAGGGGTAATACAAGCTAGAAGCTAAGGCTTTTCGAGTGGTTTTCTCCGATTTGAAAAGAGTTGTACTAGTCTGAAGGTTGGTTGACGGATATGGTTCTTTGCGTTTCAGGGTTGTGCTTGTTAGCGGTTGTCGCCGCGGTGGTTGCACTATGCACCGGGCAGAAATGTCCAGATAACCTTGGACCGAACGAAGTGACGTTTATTCCTCATCCTAGCAATTGTTCGGCGTATTATCGTTGCACAAAGTCAGGGCCGAAACTGGAGCTGTGCCCGTCGTACCACGACATGGGCCAATTATGTTACAACGACAAGCTTCAGATCTGCGACTGGTCAGTTAACGTGAGCTGCTGTAATCCATTTATACCGGGTCCAAGTGGCCAGTGCCTAAATAGCCGCAAAAAACCACACTCGAACTGTCTCCAATACATCGAGGATGGTAGAACAGTTTGTTGCGGAGAAAACCTGGCCTTCAACCCGAAAATATGCGTGTGCGATCGGATATTAAACGTGAAGTCGTGTCATCCATCGCCGGCTGAAATTCGAGAGTGCAATTGGTACACTGCTGACCGTGTATCGTCATTGACAAGGTGCGATTATGCTACTCTTCTCACAGTCTAACGCAACAGTACTCTTCAATTTTTAAAATTTTTTTTGCCGATTTCCATTCGTGCTATCCGCTTTTATGATAAACGCATGATCGGTACGGCTGCGGATCTTTATTTATGACTTCTGAAAATTTTCAGACAATGGTGGAATATAAATTCAACAGAATTTAGTACAATTTTTACTTTTTTGAGATCTACAGGGGCTACTACCACTGGAGATAAGATTGTACTTTATTCCACTTTCTTAAAATTCATCCACAAAAATTGAAAATTGTATAAACATCCGCAGTCTAATGTAAATTACAATGTACATTGTGCAATTTCCAGGCTCGCCGATTTAGTTTACGGCGACAACCAGCCAGTTGCACCGAATGACGACAGCTTCGGCGCACCGTCACCCAAATAAGCAATGAATGCACCTGGACAAAAGCGCATCTAGCCGTCATTCAACAATTTCACGTCGACAGATAATCGGGTTATTGAAGAGCGGAAAATTAGATCTCCTTTTCTCGTTGATTTGATAACTGTTTCACTCGGTTTTACCATTATATTTATACCTCTGTAAGCTGCACCACCAAATGTTCGTCAATTTGATTTATCTAGTACCTCACGTCGTTGTAAATGTCTCAAATATAAAAGTCAGGAATATAAAAGTCTAATTTTACAAAAAAATTAAAAATAGCTCCCCGGCTACCCGGTTATATCGACATAAGATTTTATGCGAGTACATATATTTTTCTGTATTTATGACGAAAATGAGTCGATGAAAATAAATGAGCTGAAAAATATCGGGGTGTGTTACCTTCAGTTTACCATGTCATTAAAATCAATATCAAATTTCCATTCTCCTGTTCCTTGCAATTAAACCAGACGAATTTCCGTGTTGCGTGAAGTTCCGTAGCCTATCAATTAATTATAAGTAGACAGCGGATTTTATGCATTTATGACAAAAATGAGCAGGTGTAATTTAAAACAGTAAAACCATTAGAAGAATTTAGAAATACTGTTACATTATTGTCAATCTATTAAACATATTCAGAAAGTATATGTTTATTTTGCATAAAGATCCGCTGTCTAAATATAAGATAAAAGTTCCTAGGTACTGTGTTCGTAACAGTACAGGTGTCTGATACGTTCCACTGGGATTATGGATTCGGAAGGTTCCCACTTCTGTATATAATCAAATATTAAACCGTAATAATAATGACTCCACCGAACACGTTACCTTCGATTACTAATCTCGAAAGAATGTTATCCGTGTTTACCGATATTTACGCGTTACCCGGTTTTCTGGGACAATGTCGTCGAAAATATAAACGTAACGGCCCTTCGTAAATTCTTACGTCGCGTCGGCGAAGGCCAGATGGATTTGTCAGATAACTGGCCCGACGGTTCCCGATATGGGATCGATCGAATTCAATAACGGCTTATCGAAATATAATGATACCGATCTTTAATAACCGACCGTAAAGATGAATGAGCATGATTCGGCGTTACTGCGAATGTAATCATGAATTATAAAATGTGTTGATCTTGTTCCTAACGTAACAATGTGATTAAGGGATTCCTGCTGAGCACAATCAACGCAGGACGTTATTATTTCGCATGAAGATTCGCTAGATAGCGAATCTTTCATATCTACCAAATTTAAAAAATCATAGAGAATGGAAATATTCTAGGTCAGAAGAAACGTTTGATTTTCGAAAATAATCTAGTTGTAACTATCTAGTTGTAACACTAAGAATTATTAACCCTTTGCACTCGGAGCTATTTTAAATTTTATTTTCGGAAATCAAACGTTTCTTCTGACCTAGAATATTTCCATTCTCTATGATTTTTTAAATTTGGTAGATATGAAATTAATATAATACCTCATACAATATTTAAATGTTTAGAATTTGGTTAGATATCGACGTATCTAATAATGTAAACAATATTTTAAATAATAGTACAGCAATTTTTAGTGGCTCCTCTCGAGTGCTAAGGGTTAATAGAAAAAGCAGAGCATATCTCCCCGTATCTAAACGGCAATAGGAATTCCTAGATCGCCCTAATAAAATCGATTAGAAATCGAACTTTGGCCCACATTCGAAACCCGATAACGGAGGCTGTTTACCCATAATTTCCAAGGCAGGAAGATTATTCGAATTCGATGGCCATAGTGGTCGACCCAAAAACCGCGTTATCGTGTGGTCGAATCGAGTGGAATACTATATTCGAACTACACGCATCTACAAAATCTCGCGAACCGATAAGATTTGTTGTCGAATATAAAAGTGATTGAGTCGAAACTGGTCTGCAGTTGTTCGCCGAGTAACCAGCACTCACGCCGAGTAATCAGCATCGTTCTCCTAAAAATTTACGGAAATTCGGCCGCAGTTCGCAATGAAGCGTGAGTGGAATTTTACATTTTATATTCGTAGCCTCTAATCAACAGTGTTTGTTGTCCGAAAATCGATCGTTATCGAAAATCTTTTCGTTGTCCGAAAAGCCGATGTCATATCGGAATCGCAATCGTGTTCGTTCTGAAACACTTAAGACGATCACTAGTGGATCATTGTAGTCCTCTATCCACGTGGACATCAATTTATTTGATCTAATTTTGTTGAAAGCAATTGTTAGATATTCAAACGTCCAGTAGACCGCGGATTTTTATGCGAAATATAAATTTTTTAAGTCTACCGTAAATGACAGAAATTGAATAAAAATGTACTTCGAATAAGACTAGACATAAGGGTTAGACACGGTTTTTCTGATAGATAGACAAGAATTTCCGATTCTGGTGGTCCGAGTCTAGTGGCTCTCCCAGGCAATATGTAGTCCCGTTCTATAGATTGATTCCGCGTATTTCACATTTCAGGCTTGTATATTCTGGCGGTTGTCGCCGCGGTGTTCGCTGTCTGCGAAGTCAAGGAGATCTTGAAGGAGTGTCCACTATGGAGCAACCAGGAGGAGACGATTCACATCCCTCACGAGACGAATCCTCATAAGTTTTACAAATGCCTTGCTGGGAAGAAGTTTGAGTTTACGTGCCCGAAAAACCCGGATCCTCCATTCCTGTTATGCTTCAACCCTGAGCTGGAGGTCTGCGATTGGCCGGGGAACGTGGCTGCTTGTAGTGGAGCCACGGTGCCCACGGTGTCCACGGTGCCGACTGTGCCAACGGTGCCCACGGTGCCCACGGTGCCCACGGTGCCCACGGTGCCTACTGTACCCACTGTACCGACTGTGCCCACGCTGCCCACTGTACCCACTGTACCCACTGTGCCCACTGTGCCCACGGTGCCCACGGTGCCCACGGTGCCCACGGTGCCCACGGTGCCCACGGTGCCCACGGTGCCCACGGTGCCCACGGTGCCCACGGTGCCCACGGTGCCCACGGTGCCAACTGTGCCCACGGAACCCTCGCCCATTCCAAATCCATGGCATTGTCCCATCAATGGCAAGCTACCTCACCCGACGAACTGCAAGATGTACTACGACGTTGACAGAGATCCCGTATGCTGTCTAGAAAACTTAGTCTTCAATCCCAAGTTCTGCGTATGCGACATTCCCAGGAACGTACCTACCTGTCAGCCAACACCTGACGACAATACAGCGTGTGGGCATTAACTGCATCTTGCCCTTGGGCGGCTTCTGACTATTTCGTGACACCTACAATTAAACCCATCCGAAGCCTTGCATTTTTTTCAAGATCAACGTTTCTCCTCGGACTCAATATAAATAGAAGTATGACTACTGAGAACCTAGAGTCTCGATGGAACGTTAACAACTCCGGGTGGGATCAAGACGAGCCCATTCCCCGTCGTCCGAGGATGCGACATGTTTTAAGCGATTAGTTATTGAATTTTCTGCTGCGTTCCTTATTCTATATTCAGCTTGAACAACAATAAAATATACGAATCAAAATCGTCTGTCACATTGTTTTATTTCCAATCGTAGATCGATCATGCTCCGTCCGACTTGAAAGAGCAATTCGAATGTTTCGCAGCCTGTTTCGCACACTCTAAAACAGTTATGAAACAGTCGCAGGCAGACATTGTGTTAAGCGCAATCTTAGGTCGTCCGCAATCAAAATCCGGCTCACCCGATTTATTCCAAGCTGACTCGAATATCGTCGCTGACTGTTAGGCTGCGAATTTTTCGAATTGCCTTCGAGGAAGATCGAGGGAACATTCCCGTGGGAGAGAAAGGAGAAGAAGGAGTCTGTACGTCGTCGCGACGGGGATGAATACGCGTGTCGCGGCCAGAGACCGCATCGAGCTTTATTGCACACCGTCATAGTATTTCTCCACTATGTCCAGCATTTGGTACGGCCTCGATGCATGTTTCCCATCCTCGGAGCTTTCCATCTCGCGAAGAAACTGACGACTGGTCAGTTTCCGTTGGTCGAATCTCGGCTGTTGATGTTGTTGCCGTTGCTGAGAGTCCTGAGAGGCGCCCAGAAACTTCATGGTGTCCCAGTTGCGACCGACTGAAGACTCGGCGGATGGAATCTCTCCCCTTTTGCCATATCTAATCGGTTTCATAGTACACGTTACGTATTGTCATCGGGTGACGCGCGAGAATGCGGTGATCGATGCGTTTTGAAAAATCGTATCGAAAATCGTAATTCGGTGCAAGTGCACTTTTACGTTTGGCCTTCGCGATCGACGAAAATATTCTACTCGATAAATATATGGCTTATTTATGATCGATCGATGTATGTATTTAGAGACATTTATGGCTTCGAAGTAGACTGCGGATCTTTATGGAAAATAATCATTGTTTCTGTCAATTGCAGAACATTATTTTTCCTGCTTCTTTACCTGGCTTTCCCGTTCAGCGTGTATAGATCTGTGAGGTGATCCAGATACTTTCGCAGATCTTCCCAATTAGTGACCTCCACTCTCCTGGTCGGTTCTGGATTAGGTTCGCAGTGAACCATCGTTGTCTGCAGAACGACGATGGCGGCCAAGAGGTACACCGCGTTCTGACACGATCGCATTCTCTGCATCGAGATATGCTCTGTGCTCTGCAAAGCATGCACAGTCGTGAACGAGAAATCGTGAACGATAAAAATCGCGCAGAGTTTACGTGAAATCATTCGACATTTTCCTCCATTTTTCGAAAACGGCCCACGAAATTGGGGAAAGAGTCCGCAGTCTAGTCCTAATGTAAACGTTTCGACCCGAAAATCGCCGGAGCAAAAGTTTCCTAAAGACGACGATGTTCGTCGAACGTGAAGCGACCGAATTTTATGGAGCACGTCCCGATTCAGCGTGTTTATGCCTCGTTCGCGAGACGATGTTTGCCGTCCCGACGTCGGATTATCTCGTCCCACGGTCAGTTTTCATAAAGCCGGGGAAAAACCGAATCGATCGCCCCTCGCGTTTTATAGCGGCCGGTGGTCTAAAAGAATACACGTCGTTAGGTGAAAACTACCGCATAAAAGACACTCCCACGAGCTCAATAATCCCGTGACAAAGCCGCGCGAAGAAGAGGACGAATATTCCCGCAGGACACGCCGGTGCCGGAAGGCGTTCGGTCCTCCTCGGGGACAGGTGCCTTTGTCCGCGAAAATGTCAGCGTTAGTTAACCCATTCGTCGCGGAATCTACCGAAAATTTCGGTCCACTGTCCGATCACAGAACTTCTGAATTGAAAGAATTATTTTAAGAAAATAATTCCTCTAGGACACGGCGTACACCCGAACTATACATATACCCCCTGGTGGGTCAATCGATTCTTTCTTAAACCTTTTGATAAATTACAATTCTGCTCCCCGAAGAATGCAATTCAAAGAAAGAAACACGAACAAGCGATAAAAGACTGCCACAAGAATCCGCATACAAAATTAAAATCATTGAAGCACAATTAAGTTAATTAAAGCCTAACGTCGCTATTCAACTGCCAGATGAAATAGCAACCACGTCGAGTAATAGTAATTTTTTAATCTAGACTGCGGATTTTATGCATTTATTTAAAAAATGGATCGAACACAATCCTGTGGAGACATCAGAAGGATTGAATAATGCTTGTACATTATTCTCGCCTAATTCAAATTATTAAAAGAAAATGCACTTGGAAAGAGGATATAACATATTTCGAATTCAACAATCACTGCTTAACAATTATGTTGTACAATTACGCGTGTTGACACAGATCACAGGAATCCACAGCACAATTTTTCAGTACACGAACGACGCGGAAAGATGATTTGCTTTCGGAACACCTACTCACCGGTGGATCGGGTACGTCGATTCAAGGTTTTGCGAAGGTTTGCGAGGATTTGCGTCGACGAGAAAACCTTTTCTCTATCCAGACTGACGATTTCGAAGTTCGGATCGGCCGCTCGTGCCACCGACAGGAGTATATATACCTGAGAACGCACCCTCCGACGCATCCCCTCGGTTGCAGCCCATCTATCGCGCAGCCAATCCACGAGACCCTACCCCACCAGCTCAGCCTTCGGCTCTGTCCGGCCGTGGATCCTTTTCCTTTCGATCCGAAGCCCGAAGTCACTTCGAAATTCGACTTCGAAATTCGACGCGCGAAATTAATAAGCGCTGCCATACGTTGCCTCCAACAGAGTTGGACAAAAATTTTATCTAAATAAAAATTTAGAATAAGATGGATTTAATACTCACTTGGAAAAAAACCACTTTATTATAAATTTTTATATAAATACAATTTTTGCCCAACTCTGGCCTCCAAACAGAACACGCCAACCTCTATTGTCATGAGAGTTGTTCGATCGAGTTACGATGCCGAGGTTAACAAACGATTTGACAACAACATTGAATCGCGGCATACAAAAGTATCCGAGGCTCGAGTTGTCTTCCTGGCGGACAATAAACCTCGGCGAACGCAGATTGGGTCGAGACGCAGCTTCGCCGCGGATATAAAATGAAATAGGACTGTCTTAAAACATAAAAACGAATATTACAGCCGCGCAAAGGATCCTCGTACTCGGTCGCCAATCCTTTTAACGATCAAACGACAAATGGATAAAAACGTTTCTCACAGCGAGACGCGCTCCGCTTTCATCCCAGACATGACGATACGCGTTGCAGGCGTGCAAGTCGGATCGGTGTCACTCCGATCGAGAAACGAGAAGTTCAAGAATTTCTTCTTTGAAAGAATTCACCTGCGAAACTCGAGGATTTTTTCGAAGGAGAAGTCTCGCCTTGCAAATTCTTCTTTTAGGGCTGGATCTTGTACTCCAACCTTGCTCTTTGGAAGGACTGGTACACTTTTCATTCTTGATGACCTTTTTGTACCCTTTGATGACCCTATGACCCTCAGGAATATACTGGCCCTTAAAAGATTGCTCTTTTTGTAGTCGTCGGAATACCCTCTAAGTAACAAAACCCCTTTTTTGTATTCCCAATGACCTTAGAATATCAAACCTTTCAAGATTATTTATGATCCTGAAACCACCCTCAAACACTACACCAACTATGGTACAAATAAAATTCCAAATTAATGACTTTATGGGACAAGAAAGTCTGCGGGTCGTCCACCCAATCAGTGAAGCGGACCTCGCTCGCTTGAGTTGCAATACCATATGGCTAACCACACGTCCAGATGCCCACAATCTATAATGACTTCATTGTGAGAACTCTTGATATACTTGGGACAACTTCTGTCCCGAAAAACGATTTTTCTCCAGTTTTATCGGTCGAATAAAAATCCAATAAAAGTCCTGTGCGAATCGACGTCCGCTAATGTCTCGATCGATTTCCTATTCATCCCCGAATACATGGCTGGAGAAATCTGCGAGGGTGAAATCACCGTGCGTGGCTTCCCTCGAGCCACTTTATATTTAAAATAAAACGAGTCCCACCCACCGATTCCTTCCGTTCCCGCTGCATCAGCGGATGTAGGTCGAACGGAACATCCACGCGCCCTATACGAAACAAATAACCGAGCTATACGTCCTGCAATTTTAAGATCGTTAAGCCCCGGTGGGGAGGACTTCGCGAAACTTAGGATTGCCCGATAACGGCGACGATGTAATCTCTTCTTCTTGGGCACGTGGCCAGCGAAAGTCGTGATGGACATAACGATGAAATCGCGGAACCAGTTGGGACCAGGGTCGGGTCCCTAAATGATTAGGAGACAACTATACAGGGTGGTCCACCTGAATGTACCCACCTAAATATCTCCTTTATTTTTTATATAAGAAATGTTTTTAATGCAATGTAAATGGTATCACAAGGTGAATGCTTTGCAAAGTGTTCAAAGTGAACACAAATGAACTAAAACGATCGACAGACGATTAGACTGCGGATTTTATGCGTTTATGGCAAAAAAGAGTAGGTGCCATTTAAAACAGTGAAAAAGTTACAATGATCTAAGAATGCGAACCTAGTGTTTTCAGCTTGTTAAAATTATTAAAGTAAGAATTAAACGTCTATCTGACTCCAGTCTCTTGCAAATGATACAGACAATTTTTATTATGCATAAAAATCCGCAGTCTTTTAATGATCTTTCGATGAAAGTCAGAGTTCAGCTAAAGGTATTACTATTAATATCTCAGAATGCGTTTTAATATTGTAAGAGATGGCCGGGATTAAGACAAAAGGATCAATTAACTTTATTTTAATGTACGTCTCTTTCCGACGGACCTGACGAGACTCATCGCTGTTCGCTTCGTCTGACGTTCGTTTTGTTTCTTTACATTTGTTTGTCGTTGGTGACGGCTGTTGACGGCTGTTTGCCGTTGGTAACGAACAGCTGGTATTCGATATCAAAAATATACTGGGTTGCCATAACAGCTTACAATATCAATATAGAATATGCAAGGAAAAAACATTTACAAGAAAAAAAAATATCGATCACCTTGAAAACTCCGGAAAAGAACAATCTCTACACGAAAAACGAAATTACTTTTCGAACGATCTTATAGAAATAAACGAATCGCCACGAATTAGTATGCAAATATGAAATTTGCAAGGATCAATGCAACCGGAATAATGAATTCCGCAAAAGCCCGGTGATTGCGAAATAAAATATCTAAAAGCGGAATGAAATATTGGAAACGATAATTCAATGTGTAACGCGTTTGCCAGTGGATCATCGACGCGCGCTGGCCATCTGTTTGCGATTAATGACCACAAAAATGGCGCCGCTTTGCGTCAGAATGTATAAACTGGTTAAAAGGCTGTGCTAAAATAATTTATCGCGCGCAATCCATCCGGCTATTAAATTATATCGATACCGATTCTCGTTCAATCACGAGCAAACCGATATAATAAATATCACGAGAGCTGTATTTTTAAGGGACAGAATTTGTCACGATCGTGTTTGCGTTTCTCGTTTAGCGGTCGAATCGTTTCACACCTTCTCCGCGGCGTTCCGTTCGTTCATCGGTCAAATTGGATTTTTCGATAAAGCTATGGCAGACATGCGATTCGAGCGGCGCCGCGGCGTCGTTTTCCGCCGTGCGTCCAGCCTGTTGTTAATGTTCGTGTCAATACAACGGAAAACCTTCGGCAAATAATCCTGACGGACGATATTCTCTCGCAACTAAAAATTAAATGTCACTCAGATAACTATCCCCGTTTCGCCCGAGCGAGCATATGCTCGCATCATGCTCGGTCTTAACGAGATTTCCCGTAATCGAGAGGCAGGCTCCGCGACATACAAGTGTTCAGGAATGATTAAATGAGTATAGTACACAATGTTTGATGTGGGAGGTAACTGTACGATTCAGTATTACGCTATAATCCTTTTATTTCAGTGTTGGTTGCATTCTGATATTCTCTAACTTAATATATATTCGAATTTCATCGCTTCATTTCACCTTTTACAGGCGAGAGAGTTGGTAAAAACTGATTTGAACCATTTCCGGTGGTGATTCAACGAGATAGAAATTGCTTATGCATAGATAAACGGAGCTACGATTATTTAAGCAGGATTAATGTTATCGCTTTTGAGCGATTCCTTGGTTTTGCATTGGTCATCGGGCGCTATCGCACTGCTGATTTACTGGGCTCCGCGCAATCGTGGACTAAGCCGGTTCACCCTGCGAATTATTCGTTGATAGATCAGGATCTCGATCTAGTCGCCGTATGGCCTCGATAACGAATGAATCCATGAGTGAAGGCAGTAGCTACGAAGGGAGTAGTGAATTGCAACTATATGGGGTCCCTGTAGTGGGCCCATGATGGTCGGGAGCTGCGGCAATTTGCGAAGGGGGCTGGGAGGGGTAAAAAAAGAAAGGGTGAGAATAATATCATAGCTGGTACGTGTTTCCTTCGGGCATCCGGCGACCTGCGACGACACAACCAGGTCGAAGTGGGGACTGGTGGCAGAGTCGACAGAAAGAGAAGCCAAGACCCACGGCTAAAGCAACGGAGAGGGAGATAGAAGGAGAGGGAGAGGGGTTTAGAAGAGTGACCGAACAGGCCCCTCGCGAAGTCGAAGAGGTGGAGGAAGAGGCCGAGAGCCGAGGAAACGTGGCGTCGTGGCTCTCGGCGTGCGACAAGGACGACCGTCCCGTCTAGAAGGAGAGGTTCAACGGAGGAGAACGGTCATTGCCACCACCTCACCTCGATCCGGTGCTAAAGTCCCCGACACGAGGCTGTATCCTCGACCCTGGCATGGTCTACCATGCGGAATTGTCCTGTAGTTTAGCCTGGGCTAGGTAGTGGGGCCTGCTTCACGAATAGCCGATGCGCCGCGGCAGGATTCGTGCACGCGGAGCGCACCCGAGAGCACCTGGATCGGTGATCCAGAAGTCGTGAACCGCGCCAGGATCACCGGCAAACCAGTTCGATCGGTACGAGCTTTGTGTTCGCACCGCCCCGTGGACTAGTCGAGGAATCGAGAGCTCGTACCGCCCGTGGACCATCCGCCCCTTGTTCACAATTCTTTTATTTTTCCGCGCGTCAACTACCCTAAATCGCGAATCTGGATCACGGACCACGATCCCATTCGCGTTCCCTGTGATTTTCGATCCACGGATTAATATCGCAACCTGTCGTCTTCAGTCGGTCTTCTTCTTGAAGAACGGGCTGATCTACAAACCCAGCTCCACAGGGATGACGCCGTCTGTTGCTGCACGCTGACCACCAAGTCTTCATCGTTAAGTTCGCCGGTATCAACCAAGGTAAGGTTATGACCACGTCTCAAGGCCTTCGATCAGCGTCCTTCGGATCGCAAGCTGTTTACCTGCACCGATCATTCAGTGCATTCGGAATTGATCCTGTGTGATTGGAATGAAAGGATGCGGTCAGGTTCGCCAGGACTGGTAGGGGAATTAGTTTTGTTTCTGTTAGGGAGTTTAGAGGTATGAGGAGCATTGCGATTTTGTTGGTCGCAAGATGGCTGCGATATTTACGGTACTTGTTAACGACTGTCGACAGTTCGGCGTCGTTAAGTGTACAGTGTTTTTGTAGGAATTCGCGTGACCCACTTGCCCCACGGTGGACTGTGTGTCAGGTTTGAAGTACATTCTTGATTTGGCAGTTTTGGAGGTTGCTGACATTTTCATAGAAACGGATGTAGTTATTATAATTTTACATTTTAAGCTCAACCCAATAAACAGGCCAATGATGTTTAGGGGTGTCCAATAATTTTCAGTCTGGCTTCGGGATGTTTCTAGCGCGATGGTCTTGTTACTAGACTGTGGATTTTTATGCAAACTAGAAATTGTAATAGTGGAATGGGAAATGAATGGAACAAATGCAAAACTGGGAAGACATTAGAAGTATTCAAGATTATTGTTATACTGTGTTCGACCTTTCAAGCCGATTATTCTTATAATTGACTTATAATAGACAATTTCTATTTTGTATAAAGGTCCGCAAGGTCTATGTATCACGATCGTCTAAGTGTTCTCGGGGTGATTGAACCTGAGTAGAATTTGAATGGGTCATTCGTCGATTAATTGCGACATCGATTAGTGCCACGAGCGAGACGAACGAATGTCGCGTCGCGTCGTTTCGACGAAGACGAGGTAATCGTGCCCGTTGCCAACGATTCACCAATGTGAACCGTATGTCGTTCACGAATAGCGGTACCTGCTCGTTCCTTTAAGCGGAATTCAAACTTTCACGAGCGCCGCTGGCGGATTTAGCATGAGCGTCATTCTACCGATGACACCGCCTCGTTTCGTATGTGATACACGAACGAAGAAAACAGATCGGCGGAACGTGTGCCAAGGGACAACACCTTTCCCACCTCGGTACAATTTCAGAAAAAAATTATTTACACATTAGCTAGTAAACTGATCCTTTTAACGTAAAACTTTTAACGTAAATCCTTTTAACACAAAAAACCTCAAGCTGTCCAATTTTGAAAAAGTCTTCCGTTTTTAAAAGGTGTGCGAAATCGTTCCAAAACAAAATCGAATTTCTAAAGCGTCGGAATTGCATAGTACAAAGAATCGCAACGAAGTTGAATACGGGGATTCATTTTTTGGATGATCAATCAACATTCCTCGAAAATTGGACGATCTGACCGCTCGCGGTCGACAACGATCGGTTTCACGGGGCAAGTTTACGCTCGCGGGTGTGTTTCGGGTTACGGCGGTCTTGATCCGATGATTAAACCGTGGAATGATTTTATTTACGAGTCGTTGCTCGTAATGAGTTCCGGCGCGCGTCCCCTCGCCCCGAAACGAGCGTTTTATTTCACTGTACCGTATACTATGTATGTATATCTACGCCCGCCAACCCACATGTGCGCCTCGTATTAGATACGCGCTCACAAATGAAAGTGGCCTGGTACCGTTACGACTTACGCGCAACGCTACAACAAAAGCTTTTTACGCCGGTGTACGCGCGCGCCACTTACTCGCCTTTTGTCTTCCACGTTCGCCTAATTCGGAAATTCCATCGGTCGGCTGACTATCCCTCGGAGACGACGACGCTAACAGCTTCGATGACATAGTTTGTTCTCACAAATTTTTCATATTTTTTCTCAATTCAATGGCACAATTTTTGAATGGCGCCAACAACCAGATAACTGTATAGTAATATTATAAGACTGCCAACCGGGAAAACACGTTTCCACGACGGTGTTGCTCAACTCTTTCCATAAACTTTCTTGTACTCCCGTGAAATTTATGCCGGGAAAAGTTTGTCAAACGTTCGGAAGTTTCCCTGGTAAAATATGATCTGAATTTAACAAGCATTGTATCAAAGGTCCTCTGCAAATAATGGGTTGCAAATTCTTTAGCCCACTAAATTCGCTGTAAATACAAACTCGTTATTTCTGTGAATAGCGGGGCTGTGTGTAACGTTGTTTTCAATGTAGCAAAGTCATCAAGGGATGAGATCAATTTTTATTTTCTTCCTGCTTCCCACGATCGATGCAGGATATTTTTATTTTGCATAAAGATCCGCAGTTTGCTCATCAATTTCAACAAGAAAACATCGAAAAATGTCTGGGTACCTTCCATCGATCGTTTACCACTGTCAATTTGAGGGGCGGATTAAGTTATTGAGGGTTAAGAAATTTGATCAATGGAGGATCGAGACGGAAAAGGATGTCTGTAGGACGTCCAGGAAGGAGCACCAGCCAGAAAGGATGCAGAACCGTTCACAAGACTAATGTCCCTCAATCAAGGATAATAATCCCGCAGGAAGGAGCAGTTTTCCGAAATGAAGGGTTCGATGGAAAGGACACGATAAATCTCGGGCACCGATACATTGACAAATCGCGGTTGGCTCGCGCCACCAAATCGAGAAGCTAACTGTCGCCTAACTCGCTAACTAATCAGAAGCAGGAAACCAGTAACCTGACCATCGACAAGACAGCGAAGCGGCCTGGCTCGCGTCGACATTCGTTGCTTCATCCACCCGAATTCCTGCCTCTGGGTAACTGTAACGGTTTTTATCGCTTCCTCAAAGAGGAGGAGCGAGTGCACACTGGATGAGATCATTGCGTTTCTTCGGACAGGCCTGAAAGAAAACTGGAATTACGCGGGCTGAATTTCATACCGGAAGCCGCCGTAATTTCCCCCCTCTCTCTCGGCTTCTCTCCCCGTTTTCAATTACGCAGTTTAACGCGTAATCAATGTAATGATATCATCCCGATCGTGACTTATTCCCCACGCTCCCAGGAAATCGCGTTTCTTCAACGATCCGAGCCATGGAACGATTTTTCCTGCCGAGTACCCACGATTTTTATCGTCCAGATGTCCCTTCTTCCATTATCAACAAAATCGGATAGATAATGCTAATTCTCCGCAGATCGTCTCGCGAAGTCCGCGATAAGGAGAATTCATTTTGAGATAAGGAAGCGACGTCGTTAAGCCGACAACATTCCAGCAACATCGTTAATTTGCTCGCGCCGCCCGAGAACTCCTGCTTCGAAGTTTTGCACAATCTTAGGTTGTCGATATGTGCGCTGGAAAATCGTAAAGAGCATCGCCGAAGTCGACTTTCTCGCATTTTAGTCTTCCGAAATGTTTTCCATGCGAGCCGTGTTCTTATCGAATTAGTTTTACATCGCTCAGGTCTTTTCGCGAAACCTCGACAGTGGATTCTTTCCTCGCGGCGAAAACGAGGGTTTACATAAGCGCGCCAGGACTTCCCACAGTTTTATGACGCTTTTCATGTACCAGAACAATCAGGGGACCATAAAGAGTCAAGTTGGACTCGAGCTTCCTCTCATTCTTCGGTGGAAATGGTAATTTCCAGACATTTTTCCTGTTCAAGTATGCAGTCGATTTGTTAGGAAGCAATTAGGAATTCCCCGCAAGAATAGTTTGAGGATGAACTGCGCGGGATCGAGGAGGATCGACGGTCGATCGGTGATCGAAGAAACTGATGGAACGAAAAGGAGGCCGCGTTCCATCGGATCGAAGCGACGATCCGTGATCCGACTCGACAGGATATAACGTTACCGCCGAATTCTTGCGGCTGGACCGGCACCAGAGTTGCGTTGAATTACAATTGAATTACTTCACGAATTATAATTACAAAATTCAATTACATTGAAACTTTGGGGTGTATAGGGTGTAAGATTTTCGGAGACGCATAAATGCATAATTGCAAAGTAATTAAATTACATTGTATTCAATTAAATTGTGAGATTAATTCAATTAATTAAAGATTCTGATTGAAACTTTATCCTGAATTCGCTGTTACATCCGTTCTTTTCGGAGATGCACAAATGCAAAACGTGTTCACGTGTTTGTGCTGTGATAAAAATGGTGCAGGACGAATATGCTAATTCGGGAGACATTTCAAGTATGATGGATGACTATGACGACGTGATACCATGGTCCACCGGAGAAAGTCGACTAGGAAACGGATACGAGGAAAGTGGCCACGGTTTTCGACGGAAAATAGAGGAGACACCGTCCGATTGTGTCGAGGCGAACAATCGTTTCGCCTTAGAGCACTGATTTCTGCATCTTGTCGCCGCTTTCGCGCTACACTCCGTGTCTACCGTTGAAAACGAACGTCCGTTCTCATCGGGGTCGTTCACATGAACCTTTTCTCCGACAGAGAAGCTTCTCTTTTCGCGGCGAACAACGTTCCCCGTCCTCCTCCCATTGTCCTCTCTCGTCGAATGTCTCTCTCTCGGGAAGCATCACTTTCCTCATGTTTTTCAACCAACACTGACATAATAATCGACCAACGGGACCGATCATACTGATCGATGCACGTCCACCGATGATCCAGATAAACCGCTTGCGGATACAAAGACTGAACACGTTCACTGATCTGCTTTGTGCTTGCGGGATTTTATTGGGAGCTTTATGGAAAGATAGATTTTTAAATATTTCCAAGTAGTTTTAGAGTTGGTCAAATAATTGTCTGTTTTATAATTATACAGATTCCTGAAGATTTTTCTATTGGAAATGATTATGATTTCTTCTGGTAGAAAATTTTCAACCTCTAGATTCTGCGTGGATGAAAATAAAAAATAAAATTGTTTCGCGTGCTATAAGGATCTCCGACGAGGAATACTGGCCTAGAACGAGAGAGGAGTCTAAGATTGATGTTTTCTGTTTTCAGATGTGGGACCGACAGGGACAACTGTGGGCCTTCGTCCTCCTAGGCAACGTGCTGATGAACACGGTGATTGCCACACCGATCTACGTTCCCCAATTTATCCCAGGAAGTAAGTCCCTCCATATATTTTTTCCAACGACAGCCTAGCCTGCACAGTGAACACGCGATCTAGATCAGCAAGTAACCATTAAGTGTCACGAAGCTAAGAGGATAGACAGGAACAGCTGGAGGGTCGTAAAATCGTTCCGATTTCTTTGGGTCGCCTACATTCACTCTGAACTAGATTTATGTATACTGTTGAAAGATGAAGTTTATTTGCGAAGGATCTATAACCCACTTCGAAATTCTTCAGATAGTTTCAATATTCGTAGAAACTTACTCAGAGTGACTGAACTTCTCTAATACATTGAAACTCGTGTATTGGGGATCTCCTTTGAGTCTCGTTCTCTCGGTACCCCTAAATTCAAGATTTCTTTTCCGCGTTCTCGGATTTCCCCCGAGTGTCAGCTGAGTAACGGATCGGTACGCAAATATATGGGCGTATTGACTGGAGAGTAGTGTGGGTAAGTGTTCGTCAGGTATCGGCCATGCTTACCTGACCACGGGAGCGGTTTACCTGTCCGCAGGACGGCATTGAACCTACCTTGGATTCGAGCTCGAACGGAACGTGGGCGGACTGGTCAGTTTTCTATACAAGTGGGTCAGCCCCGGTCATCGTCACGCGCTTACACGACTTACACTGATTTTTTCGAGCGTCGTCATACTCCGCGGCATTCCTGTCGATCGTCCAGGCGAAGTTGACGATCTCCGCTCGATCGAGATCACGCTCGAGACGCCACAACATTCCGGGGTTTTGTTCATCTAGATCAGTGATGGCAACCTTTTACTTACCATGCGTTAATTGTTTACCTTCTTACCTTCATTGTTGGAGTAAGAAAATAGGGATGGGAGGTAGGATCTGCTTCGCTTAGGAGAGGAAAAGAGATAACTCAATCACGCAACTAAATTAATCAATTTACGCCAGTTCGAAAGACACACGCTTATTGGAGCACCAATTTACAATAGTAGAATTGATCTCCAAAAGTTCCTACAATTGTAAACTGTCAAAAAATTGTGACGAACTGATGAATAAGGCTCTACGAATTGAATTCGAGAGCACTCAGGTGTTGAAAATGTGAAGATGTATTCAGTTATGTGATGCAATGCACCAAAGGTTGGCCATCGCTGATCTAGATCGTATTATTACAGAAGAACATTGAAGAATTTGTTGGAAAATTGAACGGACTTGTCAATTCATACTTCCAAATTCTCCTGTCCTAAAATAATTCTTTATCTCGATGACTCACGCCGAGGATCGATCACCGATTGTTCAATTCGTTCTCGATCACCTTGGGACACTTTCTTATCGTCGTTTCAGTGAAATCCTCTGGATATGTAGGCGCGTGTAGGTGCGATGGGACCGGTATGGCCAACACAGAAATTCCGACAAGCGCGCAATGGGAATCGGCAACTTTCTTCCATGACTATGACGCATGCGACACTTCCGCTAGCACACATTCACCTGGACGAGAAGGATCGACGACCGGGGCACACGCATAGATTGTTTCGGACGAGGGCAGACTGACCGACTGACCCGAAACCAAGGGCGCCGACCCCCTCTTTCCGTTTGTGTATCATTTCACGGTCGATTTTCACTCGCCACGGCCGTCAACCTCGGCCGACACGAAGAAAGTAAAGACCACAGTTGCGAAAAATTGCTTACGGCCATCGCTAATAGACCGTGGATCCTGCACAACCTGCGGATCCATAGCGATCCTCGTCACCCAATTTTTTTCCTCGGAAATCAGTTCACTTTGTTACGATATTGTTTTTACCCCCGACATAAGAGATTCAGTTCCCTATGATATTATTTTCATAACTACGCTGCGGGTCTTTATACAATTATCTGAAAATTTTCAAAATATGCTAGGATATAAAATACGACAGAATTTTGTAATGTACGATTTTAATTTATTCCAGATCTAACAAGGTTACTACCACGGAAAATAAGATTTTATTTGATTCGAGTTCCTTGAAATTCGGCTAGAAAAATTGCAAATTGTATAAACATCCGCAGTCTATTCACAGCATATCAAGGGAGCAAATATCCGAGATACTAGAAGTGGTGTTACAAGGGTTGCCAGCAGACTATAGTGTCTAAAGTGGATGCCATCAATTACGCGGCAGTATCTCAGACAGATAAATGGTCTTTCCGAGTTCATCAGGGTCTAGGATGCTCGGTAAACGACAACTGCAACGAAAGCTACGATCTTGATAGCGTATCATTAACATCTGACCGCGTGGGGAGCGTCATTAACGCGTTGACCGAACGCACAGGTGTGCATGATCCAGGCGAAGGTAGCTCGGGTCAGGTATGTCGGTTGAATCGCCTCGGCTGAGAGGAACCTTGGAATGCGAGGGTTTAAGTCCTCTGGAGATAGAAAAAGGCCGCGACGAGGAAGAAGAAGAAGAAAGAGACGAGGTTGCGAGGCGTCTTAGAGGGAAACGTTACATTAGGCTATGACTGTGACCCACTTTTCGCTGAGGCAACTAGCTCATACATCGAAACGTAACGGTACCGGGATGCTTCGGCTTGGCTGACATCAATTCGTTCCTCGATAACGCCCCGCTACGTGCATTATTTGCGGCCTCTAATCGGCCGAATTAATCGATGATCGCGCCGGTTACAGGTAACATTCGTTCCACCGATTATTATTATTGGAAACGATATCGTAATCTCCCACCTGTCGAGATCGCTCGATTGATCCTCGTCGAAATTCCTTCACGACAATCGTCGTTCTACCGGGAAATCTGCGATACACACTAGGGCTGTTACTTTTCCGAAGCTTCGACTCTTCCAAGATTCGAAGGATTTACTTCGAAGTGTCTGTAGACTTTTGAAGTCTTCGAATCGTATGAAGCTGTAACTTAATCAATCTTTTAGCTGTGGTGGTGTATTTTTTTCGAAATGTAGGAGTGTCTGTAATTGTTTCAAATATAACTTAGCAGCGAAATTTCGAAGTACAAAGCTTCGAAACTCCGTTTCTTTTAATCCTCTAATAATTTACTACGGAGGTTCGAATTTTGAAGCTTCGGAAATTCGATTCTCATCACCTTCGAAGTTTCTGAAATCCGAAGGTTCTGAAGCTCCGAAATTCTAAGCTTCGAAGCTTGAAAATCTTCGACCTTCGAAGGAAAGTAAGAGCCCTAATACACACTCGTCTATCGATCAACGACGAAATTCGGATAAAACGGGTCAACCGGCGACGTTCCTCGATTCACGGCTCATTGCTGGATCGTTATTTTCCGTAGAAAGACATAACTGTACCGGTGGGGCATATGAATCATTGCCGAAGCAACAGCCTCTCTCGCCATTCCGTTATCCGTCTTTGATATCCCCGCGTTTTTGTCCATGCCTCGTGTTCCTTTTCGAGCACACTCGAATTCTGCTCGCCTTCTCGATATCTAATCGATCTTATCGCGAGCGACACTACTCGCACATTATTTTCCGACGATTATTCTATAATTTTTGAATGTCCAAATCTAATGACTATGTTACGGATTTTCATGCAAAATCAAAATTTTCTGCGTTCGTTGCAAGAAACAGAAGCCACTTATAATTTCATTTCTTGATTTAATAATTTTAGTAGATCAAACGTGATATACCGATACTCTTCAATTTTTTAAATCTTACCAGTGCTTCAAATTGCAACTACTCATTTTTATTATAAATGCGTAAAACCCGCAGTCTACTAATGACTGTTAAATATTCACTACCTATCAAGCACAAATGAAATGAAATAGAATGAGACAACTTTAGAAAGTAATATCCTCTCGTGGTTCTGTAATTTAATTGGACGCATTATTTGACTGATTGAACTGAACCGGGTAATTGAACTTAATTTTCGTACTTTTACATTTCCGCAATCTAATTACAAGAACATAGGTATTATGCAATGGAGTCGTGCATGATATTGTTATATCATTCGGTGAAATATAGAAAGTATTTCTCACGGAAATTGAATAACTAGAAATATAATTAGAAACTAGGAACACGTTCTCGCAGAGATGAGGGACTCCCCGCAGCTACCTTCTCTCTGTGCAATTATTAATCGACGCCGCCTGTATCCTCTATTATGCTATTCACTGGGATGATTAAGAGGAATTAGAGGAATGTCCCTCAGGCGTCGTTAGCACTCGAGATCGGGGAACGTTGATCCCTTCGATCGTCTTTCAGAGATGCGTGCAAGATGACGTTCCGATTCCTATCCCTCTTGCACATGTTTGCTAGTCATGATTTCGCACTTTCGTCGGGAAGCTTGTTAGCTTTTTAAACACGTAACGCGTGATGCAACAGGGGATCATTTTTCCATCAAAGAAAATGGCATTACGTTATCATTAGACTGCGGATCTTTCGGCAAAATTGTCTCCATCAATTGCAAGACGTAAGAGACGAATACAAATTTCCATCTTCCTCGAATAATTTTGAGAAAATCACACATTCATGTCCTATGATTCCTCTAACCTTTTCACTGATCACTCGTATTCATATTTTTATGTATTTATTTATTGATACCGTAAACCACGTTTGGTTTATTTTAATAATGAATATACTGCGGATCTTGATGCAAAATGAAAAATGTTTGCATCGATTGCAGGACACAGGAGCCAAATAAAAATTATATTCTTCTTTTAATTATCCTATTAAGCTGTACTGAACACATTGATGTACTTAAATATTTTTTACACATCTACATAAATGCATAAAATCCGCAGTCTAATAATGAAGTATACATATATCGTTATATAAAGTCATACTCATTTTTCTTCGAAATCCATGAAATTGCAGTCCAGTCACAATTCGACGACGCGCTCGTTCGTAGTTATAAAAGATTGACTGTTTTTCTGTGTTAGGCACCGGGAGGAACATCAGGAACCTGCCGTGCGTGTCACGGCGAACCGGCGAGACCGGAGTGTGCATGTTCGCGTTCACATGCGCGAAGGCGAACGGCACGCATCTCGGCACCTGCATCGACCGATTCTACTTCGGCAGCTGTTGCAAGATCGACGAGGAGCCGGACATATTCCCGCAGGACAACGTCATCGACGATGGGTCCCCGTCGAGGCCGTTCGTCACAACCGTCGGGCCCATCGAAAGCAACGACATACCCGTGTACTTCTCAAGGCCGAAGCCGATCGCGGACAAGAAACCGCTTGGAACGATGCCCGTCGAGGTGAATGCCGATTTCCTATTACCCATTTACGCCGTACACCCCCTGCACGCCAAATCACGAACTTCGGTCACACAATCCTCCATCCAAAAAAGTATTTAAACACATTTCCGATTCTCGAAAAAAGCTGGACACATTTTAAAGATATTTTTACACGATGCACCAGATCGGAAACCGAAGACCCATTTTTCCAAAAAGTCCACCAAATTCATAGCTCTGTAAAAAGTTTGAAAAATTTTTCTCGGAAACGGAACCACCGCAGATTCGAATCTCGAAGCCTCGCCTTTGCAACGAGTTCTTAAAAATTGACGATTTTTTCCGACTGTTTTACGGGGTAAAAACAAGGGACAAGTTTTCCAAATTTCCGTCTAAGCGACATCTCCCCCCGGAAACGAGTGCCGAGCGTTTTTATGGGACCGTAAAGAATTGTGATTGTTCGTTTTTGCTGTTGAAGGGGACGACGAGCAGTTACGCGGTCCAAACCACTTCTGCTCCCACGACGTTAGCAAGGGAGACGACGAAGCCTACGACGAAGAGGCCGACATTGACGACGACCGTCGAAACGACCACGCAACCGGTTCGGTTATCGACCTTCCAAACCGTTCAGAATTCCTCCGTGCAGGATTCGACCACGGAAACGGTTGGCACGGGTTCGCAAAAAACCTCGGTCACGATCGAAACCACGAGTAAACCGGCTAGTAGCACGGAGACTCCCTCGATCACGCGGAGGCCAACGACGCCGGAAACCGTGACGAAATCACAGTCGGCGATCCTGCAGACGAGCAGCAAGCCGGTAACCAAAAAGCCGATACACTCGTCCTCGTCCCATAAACCACCTGCGAGCCACAGGCCGGTGCATACAACAGTCCATAAACCTGAGTCAACCACAGCTAAGCCTCTTCAAACGACAACAACAACGACCACGACCACAACAACGGAGAAGCCGACTGAATCGACGACCCTGAAGACTGTGCCCACTACGACAACTCAGAGGATCGTTCCAGCGACCAGATTCCCACCTAGAAATGCTACTACTATTAAGCCATCAACTCAATCTAGCACCAGGAGACCCATCAGCAGCACCAGGAAGCCCACCGTCGCTACCAGCACGAAGAAACCAACTACCACCACCAGGAAACCTACTACACATGCTAAGAGACCTACCACGAAGCCTATCAGCTCCAGTTTTCCTACCACTGTCCCGGTTACCACGCTAAGGCCGTCAACCATTGTCAAGGATCAGCCAACGATTGCTACCACTAGCTCTACTATCTCGTCTACCAAACCCACAAGTACCTTTTCAACGTCGACAAAGCCTACTACAGCAACCGCGAAGCCTGTCAACAAGCACAAGCCTACCACGATCAGGACAACCACTTCAAGACCTTCTACGACTATTACCAGCCGACCCTCTACGCTGACGACCAAACCAACGACCAAACCAACGACGCATATCACCAAGCCAAAACCCACCAAGATTGTCACGACTACCACGAAGACTGTGACTAAGCAGGAACTTACTACTACCACCGAGAAACCGGTGCCTCTGTCCACGATAGAGACCACCACTGTGCCTGTTACGAAAGTTGCGTCAACCGTGGAGATCACAAACCCCATCAAAGTGTCCAGCAGACCTGTTACCAGGCCCATAACCACCACTCAACCAACTGTTGTCAGCAGTACCGTGACTCAGACCAGTTCTACGGCTACATCGGAGACTACCTCAGAGGCTACCACTGCTGCCAGTAAAGTATCCGTTGAGGGTGTTAGTCAGACTATCGAGGAAGCTACCCAAACTACGTCTACGGCTGGACTTGTCACGTGGACATCTAGTTCTGATGATATCACCACCAGGGTGCCGGAGATCTCTTCCACTGCGACTACTCAGATTGGTAAGTACCCTCTATGGGAACACGTATTTCGAGCACCTTCCGTGGAAACTCGGGGGATAAAATTACTCTCTCTCTGCCAGTACCGGATTGGTCACGTGATTCTGGACACCCTGGATCGTTTTAGATTAAACACTAAAATATGTATATATGAAATATATTAGAGATAAAATTATCGATTTCAGATTAAACACTAAAATAATTAATTTAACCCTTAGCACTCGAATGGTGACTCTGAGGTGCCACTAAAAATTGTTGCACCATTATTCAAAATATTGTTTACATCATTACACATATCGGTATCTAATCAATTACTAAACATTTAGGTATTGTATGGGCTATTATACCAATATTTCATATCCATAAAATTTCAAAAATTATAAGGAATGGAAATGAACATAATTTCAGATCATTTTTATCCTTTAATCTGTTTTCTCATACCACAGTTGAGCTTTTTACAATTTATAGAGTAGAGGCAAATTTAATAATATTAAAACTGTTTTGAATAATTGTTGGCAATTATTATTACTGGTGTCTCAGAGCCACCAATCGAGTGCAAACAGTTATATAGTTGTAGATTTTCGCGCGTAGAAGCAGGGTAAGCGTTACCACTGCCGCTAGATTAAGACTAGTCTTCCCCCTTGCCCTTCCACAATGCTGTTCCCCCGCCCTTGCACCTCGGGCCGAGGCAGGCGCGAGGCAGACGCGAGGCACGCGTCGGTTCTTCGCGCAGCGGTCAAAATGTCCCGTCGCGAGTGGATTTCGGCTGATTTCGCTATTGCCAAATATACCGATATTTCGCGACCTTTTCACGTTTTTTCTACATAGGAAAACTGCACTCCCGTACCCGCGCGTAAGAGTCCGCCCCTCCAGGAGGAGGCGGAACTTACCAGCGGACGGGGACGGGGTTTTTACCCACAAAAAAGATCTGAGGTGCCCGAGGAAATTTTCTGGGCGAGGCAAACAATACACGTTGCCTCGCTGGGCTGCCGCGGCAAACAACGCATTCTTGCATTGCTTGCCTCGCCCGGCCGATTCAGACCACGGATTTTCTCATACTTATTTAACGGTTCATTTTACAGGATTTTTTTAAACGCAGTTCTCTTTATAAGACCTTAATGCTTGAGGAAGTGGGACCCGAAAATTTTTAAGTCTTTAAAAAAAGCACATATCTGGATTATCCTGCAAAATAATCTACAATTAAAAAGAAATAAGTTCCGCAAGTTTAAAAAAAAACACATTTTTCGCTAATAAACTAGATAGGAATAATTTTTTAATGAATTTTAGTGGAAATTTCATCCCGATATCTCTTCAGGTTGAAGAGTTATGTAGTAAAACGTTACGATTCAGCCCACTGTGTTCTTTGGCCGTCCGAGATTGTATATGTATCGCGGTGCAGCGTTCACTTCAAGTAAATTTAATTTCGTCAATTTTCAAATGCCCATCTTTTCAAAAAGAGGTCCGTGAAGGGGACACGTGGGGCTACATCCCCATTTTTTTCATTTTTTTAAGAAGTGACTATGAAAACACGGCATTTGTTTAAAACAATTGCAAAATGTAATCGCGGACACGTGTGCACGAATACGAAGACGCTAATGTAAATAAGATCCCGGCTTTTGAAAAAATTCGACACGGTGCGAAGGTCGAAAGAATTGAATAACATAAATATATTGCTACTAGAACTAGTATATTAATAGTGGAACTTTCTGGAATCTGACCTGGTAAATTTTTATTTGGAGCCACCGCGCGCGCGGAAAAAAGGAGGGAAGCCGCGAAAACTGGAGCGAAGTGCAGTTATCGGAAACTAATTCGTGTCGTTTGAATTACAGTAGGGGAAGAGAGTGCAGCGAAGTGAACGCCGTCCAAGAGGAAAGATTACGGTGAATCGACGATGCCACGGTTCGGACCGTTACAATCGTTCCTCCGGCAACACAGAATCTCATCTCTCGGTTTGCCTTTTTCCTCTGCAAGAGAGCCCGTTTCGGAACTCGATTAACAGACGATTATATTTCGCACGGTTCCGTCGATGCACGTGCGGCAATCGCGTGTGCAATTATGCCAGTTTAAGGACACGTGTTCCTCGCGGTGACGCTGTGCTGTCGTCATTGATCCGGATTAAAACGCTTCGCGACGCGATGTGTCCCCGCGCATCGGTTTTCGTGTATCACACGCGGAAATTGCGGTCGCAGCATTGAAAATAACGAGGCCTCGGCGGTGTCTCTTTGTTATCGAGCCGCGGTCGGTCTATTTCGAGATTAAATGTTCATTACGATGGCATGCCTGTCACGAGAATTACGGTATTCCATGGCCGGAACGGTCGGGCCGGCTACTGGGCCCCTCAAAGCTTAGAAACTTCAATTTGCTGGCTGATCCTCTGACCAATTCAAAGCTGTAACTTCATTTGTAGAGCTGTGTCGAATTACAATTGAATTACTTCACGAATTATAATTAGAAAGTAATTCAATTACATTGTATTCAATTCTTCCGTAATTCGAAATTCAATAGCTTCGTTCAATTGAATTATATTGTAATTTGTAATTCTGGTAACGCGTGTCTTGAAACACGGATAAAAATGAAAGATGTTTTTCACATAAAGCGAGTAATGTATACATTATAGAGTAATTGAGTAATTGACATAGAGTAATTAGCATTATATTGTATTTTAATTACACTCATTATACGCGTAATTAGCAATTAAATTAAGTGAAAGGTTCGGGTTGTAATTTAAATATGTACTGTGTATATAAATACAATGTAATTAAATTACGTAATTCATTTACAATGTATTTAAATTAGCACAACTCTGGTCTCAGACCATCTGCCACATGTATAAATTTATCTTTTGAACTGAGGGATTTTTCATCCTAGTATATCCTATTATATTTTAGCATACATTAAAAGAAAAGTAATCGCCAGAATCAAATCTCGGATTTTCAATTGAAGCTTTTTCGTTGCAATTCGTACATTTTGGATCGCCCTGTACGATCGAAGATCGAAAGGTTTACCGCGAACAACTGGCCGAAAGCGTGTCAGACCAAATTGTTTTTAATGTTTTATTTTTCCCCGGATGGAATTCAGGGGATCAGGTGAAAAGTAACGGGTGAAAGCGCGGGTTTAGGCGGATCCGCTCGCAATCAATCAAATTGAACGGAGCTTTCGCGGTTCTGGGGTCCCTGGTTAATGCATCAGGCGTGCCCCGCGACGTGAATTGCCGCCATGATGATTTCCTATTGACGACAAAACCGTCACGTTACACAATGGGTATCCGTTTTCTTCGATTTCACCGCTCTCCGGCATCGGCGAACAGTTTCGCGCGTTTAGCATGCGAATGGGAAATGCAAATTACGAAACAGCCCGGCGCGGCGTGTGCGCGCGCGAAATGATCGCGCGAACAATTAAGTATCGGCCCGATATAAATTCAAATTTCTCGATTAACAGCGGTCGACTCCGAATAAACGATATGCGACAGATCAATCTTCCGCGACGAAGGACGCAAATCATTTCCACATAGAACGAACCGATCTTTCGATGATCCATCAATCGATGAATCTATAATGATCCGTACATACTATAATGATATCTTCTTGATATCATATCTATAATGATCCGTCATACCGCCCTATCCGATCCCAAATTATTTTCGCTATCACGAATTGTTCTTCAATCCGATCTTCGAAGATTATAACTTTACCTAGAGTGGAGACAGAGGTTCTCAGAAGGCTCTAACCGAATCTAGAGCTGGCTTAGATTTTTCTACAATACCATCCACAAATAGATTGAACTCATTTTTCAATATTCTAACTCAGTCCACACCTGGCCTGAAGAATTCTAATAAAAATGATTAAACTTGTGGAAATCTTGATCGTTCCCCACGTGCTGCAGATCAAACCGAGAGCGAGTGGACGCCGATCACCACTCCGGACGGCTGGATCATGATCCAGTCACCCACCACGAAGAAACCAGAGACCTCGGAGGACACGACGATCAAATCCGTCTCCGAATCCACACTGCAACCGACCACTACTGGTAAAATCATTGTTTCAAACTCGTTAAATCTAAACAATCAAGGACTGAGAGATTTTCTAGCTTGACGAAGAGTTTCTCCAGCGACCTTAATCATAATCGGACGCGTCTTTGTTGACTTTCTCAGCTATTTCTTCCTCGACGGGTAAACCCGCGGACACGACCACGGAACTCGCGACGAAGAGGCCGACCGTAATGACGACCCTTTCGACGATTGCCAGCGTGACGATAGACACCGAACTTCCAGTGCCGATGGAGACCCTGAACATGTCCGATTACAAGCAAGGTGAGCATTCAAAATGCTTTCGCACATAACGCACATTTCGCACCGTTCAACACCGATAAAATCGCTGTAACAAATTCGCCGATATAGGAATTGCTGTTGCAATAATCCGTGGTCGATAATACAGAACCCTGGTAGCTAGTAAGGAAACGCGATGCGCATAGCAATCGAGGAAGGAAGAATACAGAAACATCGGCGAGCCTGTTACGTAAAGGATTCTTTCGTCATCGATAATCTCGCGGCGATTCTTATTCAATCACGGATGAGAATCCATTTCGATTAATTCGCGATCGAAGAAGATAGATTCGTTCTCCAACATGGCTGCTGCTTGGAGATTGAAGAACCTGACGAAGACCCTGAACTCAACCATGCTTATTCTTGCAGTGTGCGGCAGGAGGCTGTTCCCGGAGTCCAGGATTGTTGGTGGCAGTCGTAGTTCGTTTGCGAAGTGGCCTTGGCAGGTGAGTTCGGGCAAAATCGCATAAATTCCTGTAAAATTGCAACAGGAAGAGCAAATGTTAAAACTGATCTGTACGTCAATGATAATCAAAATTCTGTTTCATATGATCTCGCAAAAATTCCTGTTGCAATTTTGCGTAGGCCGTCGCGCTGTAAACGCGCAGAGCCGCGCCATAGTACTTCGTTAACGGAGATGAGTGTTTTCTTTTCAGATCTCGTTACGACAATGGAGAACGTCCACGTATCTGCACAAGTGTGGCGCAGCTTTGCTCAACGAGAATTGGGCCATAACCGCGGCACATTGTGTCGAGAAGTGAGTAGAGGATTGTGTTTGTCATCGTGATATGATTCTCGATCGATGCGTCTCTCCGCGAGACAATCCTATTACTAATTCCGAGAACGCGGCCTGCGGCGCCTTGAATCAGAAAACGACTGCCAGCGTTATACATATATACATCTTTCACGTTCGAGCCGCGTTTTATGCCGTCTTCCAGACCCACTTCTTTAACCGTCCTACGACAAGAACCGTGGCAAAAGGTCGACCAGCCTTTGTCAGTTTCATTTCCTCTTGAACCTTCAATCTACCGTATTTGGTTACAGCGTAATGGAAACAAAGCCAGTTCTTATTCCATTTTCTTCGCTATTTTATCCCATCGATCCAGCACGAATCAGCTGGATGGGATCCTTGCACAAATTTAATTTTATTCTTAATGTTCTGTGACGTCGATATCGAGATAGCAAGAATTGGAGTTTCAATTTCTTTCTTGTTCCATTTTCTTCTCTAACTCTACAAATATTCTTCTGACTTTCTACCGCGGTGTAATGACCGGTTTTATATTTCACAATCATAGAGATAATAAAAATTCGTTTAAGGAAAATAATGGAAATAATTTCTTATTGAACATCGCGGACAATCTGAATAATTTCAAGACGAATAATGTGAGAACGATGGTTCCAGCGTGCAGCCAGGCGACCTATTGTTGAGAATCGGCGAGCATGATTTGGCGAACGAGGACGAGCCTTATGGCTACCAGGAGCGAAGGGTGCATATCGTTGCGAGCCACCCCCAATTCGATCCCCGCACTTTCGAGTATGATCTCGCCCTATTGAGATTCTTCCAACCGCTGGAGACATTCCAGCCTAACGTTTTACCAATTTGCCTACCTGATGACGACGAGGGTTACGTTGGACGGACAGCTTATGTGACTGGCTGGGGTCGTCTCTACGACGGTATTTGAAATTAATCAGAAATAATTGATCCAATCGGACATAAAAGTAATCTATGAATTATTCTTTTCTTGTCTGATCCACTGATTTGCAATTTCATTCCCAGAGGGACCACTGCCATCCACGCTGCAGGAAGTGGAGGTGCCAGTGATCGACAACAAATATTGCGAGGCAATGTACAGAAACGCCGGATACATCGAGCATATTCCTCACATTTTTATCTGCGCTGGATGGAGGAATGGCGGCTTCGATTCTTGCGAAGTATGTATTGTGTTTGATTACCGAGAAACGATTGGTTTTAGAGTGTCTCGCGCTCGTGATCGAAAGTGTCTCGCTTTATCGGGAACACGTTTTGACAACTGATAAGACAGTCTATTCTGGTCGAAGTAGTGGCTTGCTGCTTGTAAGAACCATTCTTGGTCGGATAGACGTTTGTCGTCTTTAAGACAATCACTGAGGAATGCTCTTAAGCCATTAAAAAAATTCTTCGTTCCTTAGGGCGACAGCGGAGGCCCGATGGTGATCCAGAGGGCACGGGACAAGCGATGGATCCTCGCAGGAGTGATCAGTTGGGGTATCGGATGCGCGGTTCCGAACCAACCAGGTGTGTACACTCGGATCTCCGAGTTCCGTGAGTGGATCAACCAAATCCTGCAGTTCTAATCGTGATGGGGGATGATGATTTACTCGTTCAAGAACGCCTGAAAGATCTGTTCCCAGGAACAGATGGATCGGTGAACATATATCATGTACAGCGTCGTTATCCTGAAACTCTGTAGCAAGACTTCGTTAGAGATATCCTGAGAGTGCAATACTTTTCGTAGTTGCTTAGGACGTTGATGGAGAATTTTCGATCGCTGTGCATGGTATATCGGGCACCAGAGTACCAGGGACATTGTGTTATCAGTGGCGTTATCAATCGAGCGAGGCGCACGAACGCTGCTCAGTTACTGATGCCATCTTCCGCTCGTGCTTCAACCTCGTTGCGATCGTGCAACTAGTCGACACGCCAGTGCTCTGCGCTGTGAACAATGTTGAAGAGACGCTGTTGTGTGTTATCAACGAGTCCCTGGCTCGTTACCTAGCGAAGAAAAGTAGGCGAGAACCGACTGACGATAACCTGTCCGATGAAGGATCATGCTTAGTGTTCCTAGAATTTGGAGTCGAGATCCCGATTTGTTATTTATAGACTGCGGATCTTTATGCATTTATGAAGAAATTGGTTTTCTTCTTTCTTAATGGTTATTTTACGTCGCACTTAACTGCCACGGTTTTTTCGCGATGGGACCTACAGTTTTTATAAGGTGGGTTCCGAACCACCTTGGACACCACAGTTTAAAATCGCACATGGAAGAAATTGGTTTGGTGAAATATAAAACAGTAAAAGATTTTAAAATTTCGAGAGTGTTGTAACGTTGCTTTTAATGTCACAAAGTCGTTAAGGGATGAAATCAATTTTTATGCTTTCCACAATCAGTGCAAAACATTTTTATTTTGCATAAAGATCCGCAGTCCACCGCCGAGATTATTGAATCGAGAGACAACCATGATCAGCTTGGACACCAGAGGCTGACCAGGGGAGCATTTTACCTCCCTTTTAGCCTAACGTCTTCCTATCAGCTTGGAAGAGCTGATTATACTCTGTGACACGTTCTCGTTTCGTTTCGAAGACATAGCTTTTGAATTATGATTGTATTTTTGTAGATAATTGTATCCTAGGAATGTTCCACCGAATTAAACCCCTCGCGCTATGTTATGATGATCGCGTGTGATCAAGATTACGAACGGAATCCGTCAAGCCTGTTTGTTTTTAATTTATTCTATTCTTATCTAACATTGAACCTACACCAGCGAAGGTTTCGTGTTTTTTTGTAAAAAGCAAGATCTTTTTAAAGATTCTCCCATGGGAGATTATTGGATACAGTTCTTTATTCAAGCATGGAGTATAATAAAAATTGTACAAAGCCTCAAGAAATTCAATCTTGTTATTTTTATAAGGTAACACATGCCAGTCGCTTTTAGTGTTCGCTAGGTTTACCGTTGAAGATTCTCCGTTGATGGTTATCGTTTTACACTCTGATACAACCGAAACTGTTTTCAGTCATCAGATTTTATGTAACGAGAATGAGTTTATGAAACTTGCAACAGTGAAAGGTTTAAAAGAATTCAAGAATATCTTTTTCCATTAGAAAAACCATAAAATAGAGCAAGGGTTTAAACGAATTTCCAGCAATCCAAGATCCGAATTGGACGCGCAAAAATTAAGAGCCTCTCCGACGTGCAAAATCGTCCAATAGGAATGGCGTTCGTCTCGAAAAGAGCGACGATGTTTACTTTATCACAATCCACGCATTATCGGCTAGAGGAAAGCACCGAGACTCCTTTTTCTGATCGAAGGTCGCATAAATTCCGACGTTCTGCGTGTTTCTATTATTTTTAAAGCTGTCGCAATCGCACACGGGGGAAGCCTGTCGGGATGATAACACGAAATTCGTTTCAGCCGAGCTGAATCCAGATAAAGGCGACCGTGGATTCGATAACGAGCACGAGAACGTTGTCGCGCGCTCGATCCCCAGCGACAATTATGGAATTATCGGCTCGGAAAGTGTGGGATTAGGCTGTTGCGCCTTCTAGAGGCGTTCTATACTTCCCCACCTACTTTACCGACCACTTTCCCGGCGATCCAGAGCGTCGGACCGCGCCGAAAATCGATCGCGACCGGTCCTGTGCGAATTCGATCGAGAAAATCTCGATTTTCGGCTTGGGCGATTGGAAGTGATTCAACTGCGGATTTTGTGCAAAATAAAAATTTTCTAAGTCAGTTTTAAGCAACGGAAATTAAATAGAAATGTAGTGTCTCTTTAAATTATTTTAATAAAATATTTTAGGGAATTGTTAGAAAATTTTGCACAGAAATCCTCAGTCCAACGATCATAGCGATCGCGTTGGTCCGTCGCCTTCTTCGCAGCTCAATCGCGGCTCGTGGCACAAGAACGATAGTAGGAGCGCTAAGCGAAATTATCCGAATCTCTAATTTAATTTAATTTATAAAGAGGAAGTTCATATATATGTATACATAAGTGCGCGTGCACGTAGATAGGACACGTATGGATAATTTATTAATGTACGCGTTGCAGTGCGGGGTTGCAACAACAATAGGAAACATCCCCGAACTTGTAAATACTCGATCGATTGGTGGTGCGTGTTGTACTCTATTACAGTTTGTTATTCTTTACTGTTTCTACCATCCACTTCACACAGCTCCGTCATTTTTCTCCCTCTCTTCTTGTATTTACCAATCGAGCATTAAACAAGAAAGCAAAAAAGGATAAAGAACGGTGTCCTTCGACATGGGTGGAGAAATCTCATGCTGATTACCGGTGCTCACCTGACGCACGAGAATACCAGTCAAATTGTTTACTCGGCGAACCAATAACGTGGGCGAGCGATGCTTTGTCAACACTGCCAAACGGTTCAAACTGCGCCCACTCGGAAACGCCCACAATCTCTCATTTGTGACCAGTTTGCCAGATTTTAGGCGATCATTACTACTTGATGACTTGGAAAACCAGGACCACTGCGGCTCTCCAGGACTTTGGAATTCTGTTTTAGAAATTGGCAAGGAATTCTACTAGTTTCGAAGAGTTGTTGTTGAAGAATTTTTGAAAGCTAATCTTGTGTAGAAGATGATGGTGAATTTTTTTAAGGGTCGGTACTTATAATTTCTCAAGGCAACAGGGAATTTTATTTAATTCTTCTATCCCTGTTTTGATCTTGTATAGGAAATGATGGTAAAATGTGTTATATTAGGCTGGGGGGAAAATTCTGTCGTATTTAAAAGAAAACATTTGAATGAATTTATCAATGATATAATTTCCATTATTTAGTGTTTCTGATTTTCAAGCAAAATTACCTGCGTAATAAATGGGCGAATGATTGAGGGAAGCTCCTACAAAAGTTGTAAAATATTTTCGACCCTTACTACAAAGAACTACCTCTTGAAAATCGTCTAAAATTTTGGGAATAAAAAATGGTAGCATACGCTTATCACCGAAGGATAATACTGCGAAGATTGTAAAATATTTTCAACCCCTGTTTACGGCAGTTGCTAAGAAGCATCGGTCGCCTGAGAAAACGACGTAGGGACCGAAATATTCTGACAACCGGGGCGCTATAAAATTTAATGGAATCGATCGTCTGATTTTTACAACCCCTTCCCTACCCCCGGCGACATAATTAATGAGCAGCCTCGCGTTCGATCGTTAATATTCCGTAGAAAATCGCGAGCGTTCCGAGCGATCAAGCTGTCACGAAGATCGTTGCTACTCGATTTTTCTGAATCGAGTGAAGGAAGCGGAACGATTTTCTAAAACTTTCTAACCCGTGTCTATCGAACGTTGAATGATTCCTCATAAAATTCGCGAGGTGTTTTCAACGGTGTATTATTATTGCCGTGAGTAGAAGAATAAGGCTTTGCCATAGTATGAGATCTGTTCGGATCGGCGGTGAAACAGGAACCGACCGTGTGATCCACTTCTAATTGGAATTCGAGTGGATGTCGGATATCTACCTCGTGGCGTTTCTGCAAGGTTTCAGACGGAACTGGACGTGACACTTCAATCTCAACGATTCAGAATTCAATCCCGCCGAATCCGAATTCAATCGAAAGTTCGATTGCCCCGGAGGGTTCGAGTTTCCCGAAAACTTCCTGTTCTAGAACGTTAACCCCGCAAACATCGGTGAACTAGTCAGCCATTTTCGAGTTATCGTTTTCTCGTTCGGTTAGTAATTCTGTGCATTTTATTACGTCACGATCCTGGGTGTAAACTGCTCGATTTACGTTTATCGCGACAAATTCCACGTTGACGCACTTTTATTTCGAAAAATCAACCGGTTCGATGGGAAAATAATAATATTACCGAGCAGAATCACTTTTATTTCTAGTTGTTGTTCTCACGTGCAAGTGGACAAGAAGACTTCCACGCACGGAAGCTCGGTAATATTCTGTGAGCACAGAACAAACAAATGTGGATACCCGAATTTTTTAATAAAAAGAAACATAAAAATTGATATGGTTAAGATACATTTAAATTACGGAAAGGATGCGAAGAGGTAGAGTAAAATGCATATGAACGATTAGGTAAGTTTAGTACAAAAATAAGATGGTTGAAGGTTCCCGTAAGGAAATGCGAACGGACTTATTACTGAAGCTAATAGTTTATTCCGCGGTTGGTAGTCGAGGCAAGAAGGGGCAGGTAAATTGAGAAATAATTGCCGAAGACTATAGTTAGTGCGATTACCGAAGGAGGAAGGTATTCGCAGGATGTCAACTGGTTTCTCTGGTGTGGTGGAGACCATCAGAAGCAACGCGTTCTTAATTAGTGGAACGTAAAGACGAGCATTAACGCGCACGCCCCCGGCGTTACTTTAATCGTCCGCACCTCTTTTGGTCACTCGATCGTGTATCACCTGGCCGATCGAGCGGAACAACGAGGAACCAAGGTGTGCAAACTACTTCAGAACAGGTTGAACGTACGTTCCGTGGAATTCAACGAGGAAAAGCATCGACAGGCGTTTCCGCTCGATTTAACATACGCGTGTCGCCCAACGCCGTTTCGCGAATAAATCATTTCCCGTCGACCGCCCGTAAACATTTTTACGTTTCCCAGGGAGGATACGATACTTCGGGGAAAGCAGAGAAATATTCGATATGGCCGTTCCGTCAATTTATAGCTGCGATGGACATTTCATAAAGTAGTCCGTTTGTCTTCTTTGCATTTTCTAGCTAGAAACGGGCAATGGAGTCCTAAAAATTGTAATATTTAAGAATGTTAATATTTGAAAAATCGAGAGCTTGAAAATTTGCGAAATTTTTTCCCCATTTCGGAGTTTGAATATCTCCCAACCAAAAAATTAAAGCTGAATTAAGTATCCTTATTTCTCTCGGAGCTAGCACAATTCCCTAAATTCTTTCTGTGATTAAAAATTACATCGCTGATCTTTCGCAGATGCTCAGTGCGACGATCAGGTTAAAATCGAAAGAGGTTCTCGCAAATAGGTCTCGCCAGCTCCTTCCATTCCTTTTACCCTCGACCGAGTGGTTGCCAGCCACGACATCGGTGAAAACACTCGAAACGACTCGATTCTGCTGCTCTGAATCGCTCCGAGTGTCATTGATAGACCGAGGAACTTTACTTTTCATCGTTCGACTCTTCATTCCTCAAAGAACGTTCCATAATTCATGGGACACATACAAAGTTCAATAGGATTGCACTCGACTTGCTCGTTACTTTACCAAATTTCCATTTCCCTTATGAAACTGCGATGGATGTTCACATGAAAGCAACAGGAAGGAAACAAGAGAGAACTTTATTTCCTGAGGGTTTTATCTTGTCGATAACAACACACGTTGCAGCAATTTATTAAAATTTCTTTTTCTGCATTGTGCGGGTCGAAAATGAAAGCTCAGTGAGATAAGTAACAGTAAGCTAGAGACAGTAAGTGAGATCTAGAAGATTTAGATCTAATCACAGCAAAATTTATGGGACAGTTTTCTTATTAGTTTGGGGCGGTGAGGAATGAAGCCACACCTACTTGGATCACCTGACCCGGATGATATCAAGGGCCAATAAACCACGCCCACCGAGAGCGTCCAACAAAGAAATCAAGTGAGATAAAAATGGAAGAAGGTTGAGAAGACAGTAGAAAGCACAGAGAATATCTGTCGAGAATAATTTAGAGCCACCTTGGGACAAGGAGTGCCATTCGCCGAGTCTATTTTGGAGAATGACTGTTCCTCGCAGCCCAAATTCGCACGTCGACGAATTTCAGCTATGGAAAAGAGGAAGACAGAGAATTGGGCGATGGTGTGCACCGTTCGACCGGGCCTAAAAACCACGATACTTTCTAGGCCAGACGATCTACGGTGAGAAAACGAGCGTCGATCATCCGTCGCGCTTCTTTTTTCCCCCCGCTGTTCGCTGCTCGCGGGCGACACGCGCGGCAATTTCACTGGCGCATCGGTAATCGGCAAAAGCCGGACGATCGACCTGATTATTTTGTTGTCGATCGATCGCCACGTTCGCGAGTAACGTGGCTCGATGCCTGGACGATGATCCAACGCGTCCTCGAAACTGCGAACGGTCTCATCGTCGATTCGCTTCTTCGGGTATCGATATTACTTCCTTGATCAGCCTAATCTATTCTACTTTTTGCAGGATGAATGGCTTTCCTGCAGTTTCAAGAGTTACGGGTTCATTTCATTATATGTTGTTGAAGCCAAGCAACAGGTGAATAATAATACGTCTTCAAAGCTGATTAACAAATCGCAGAATCGATCCTCTAGTTGCATTATGCCTAGTCACGAACAATGCATGTTGCACACGCAGTTGCAGTACCACGGAGGTAATTTATTTTAATCCCACGAATAGGAAACCAAGCGTAATCCATAAGCCGAGTGTCTGGGCCTTAAGGCGTATCTCGCGCATACCCCTAATTGGAACGGTAATAGAATGTAACTGTTACAAACCGCATGGAATACCGGTGTGTCCCGGTGAACAATAATCGTTCGCAATTCCTACTGCGAGAGAAGGTTTATGCATCCCGTGGCCGATCGTAAAATTACACGTTCACGTCGATGTTTTGCATTCCCCGGTGAAAAGGAGGGGACGATCGCGCGAACATAATTGCTGAACAAAATTGATGTCTCTGTTCATCGTTATTCGCCGCGATCGGGACGGTTTTAGGGGCCCTAGAATCTTATTTTAGCTAAGGGGTGTTTCACTGTCAGAAATTGGAAAATAAAATTTTATGAAAACATCCCCCCGGAACTGTGCCGATTGACAGAAGCAAATGAGTATCTTATGAACCTACTGAAATCAAATAGAAATTTGTCTCTTTATTCTTAATGATCCTGAAACCCTGAATGATGTGTTAAGGGCGACGCCCGGTGACAACCTTGTCGTTTGTCACACTCATACGTCACGCAACGCACAACATACAGTTTGGGGGTCGTCGAGCCCGCGCTCCACATCCTACAGAATTTTATGAAAACAGCTACGAGAGAGATTGCAGTTAAATATTATTTCATCCCCTGGGAACTGTGCTGGTTGCAATTCTTATTTTCAATTTCTGACAGTAAATCACCCCAGATACAGACAAATTTGTATCTGATTTCAGTGGTTCATAAGATAATTATTTGCTTCAGTAAACTAGCACAGTTCCTGGGGAATGAAATAACATTTAACTACAGTCTCTCATAGCTGTTTACATGAAATTTTGAGTGCACTGAAATCAAATAAAAATTTGTTTCATCCCTTAATGATACGAATGACGAACGCATAAAAATCTGCAGTCCACCAGCAAAGAGAAATGAAAATGGCAGATCGTGCATCCTGGGGGGAGGATCGTCTTGACGAAGACGTCGAAAATGTCACAGGCGTGACGGCTCTTGGATGGATGTTACTGGACCGGGTTAAGTGGCTTTGGAGAAAGCTACCTCCGCCTTTTCCTTGTGGAATCACGAAACCATAAGCTCGCTAAGCAATCAACCCTTGACTTGATATTCTTTGATTCGCCTAGTCCCAGTGACCATCAACCAAAAAATTGTGTTGCGGATAAAGGATGCGAACCACTCCAGCCCAATTTGCAAACTTCTGCAAGTACGAAGACAGTCTGAGTGAATGAAAATAAATACTGAATGAGACCTTTGCTCCTCCAACCTTTCAGCAGCAGAGAAACAAAAGAGTACGAATAAGTAATTCACTTGTAAAAAATGCAACAGCGTTGTTAATTAACGTGGAGCTGAAGTAAACAAGTTTCGTGGAGATTCTGGGGCTCCATTCACCTCTTTGAGGGTACCAGAAATGGTTCTCTAGTGATTTCCCTAAAGAATTTCGTGAGAATGTAAGACGACGTTGGGACGTTTTAAGGAATGGCTAAAGGATTCGCGAGTGTCGTCGCGTTTTTCGATTACGAGGCCCGATAGGAGCTGTTCGCGGTGCCTGTTTGTACAGTTAGCCAGGTAATGGATAAATTGAACGCTGAGAGGAACCTGCGGGTCTCCCTCATGGGAAATTGATGTTCCTCGCGATGGGAACCGACGCTTTTCCTTTTCTCCTCGTTCGTTCGCTACGTGACGCACCTCTCAGGAACGCACGAATGTTGACCGTGATCGTGACTTTCGGTAAGTGGGTTAGAACAGACCGGCCTTACACGGATTTTACACCTACCGCGAAACCGTGCCATCCACGTTACTTTTACTTACTCTAAAAACCCACTAAAATCTCTAAAAAATATCTTTTGTGATTATAAATGCGTAAAGATCCGCAGTCCAGTGACTAACTGGTTGGAGGGATTCGAACAGCCCCTAGCCTATAAAATTAAAATATTCAAAGAAATAATTCTTTTTCGCGTTTCTCTCAATCAACATCGCGACGGCAATTAGCCGACAACGCGTTAACGAACGGCGACTATCGGGCCCCTGTTATCTCACGAAATTACGAAGCCAGGTGAAAGACACCGGTTACGTAAAAATAAACATCGACGGACGTCGACACCGAAAATCAACCTGCTGGAAAAACGATCCAAGTAAAACGATCTCTAGTGGAACCGATCGAACAGCGAAATTCTCGATCGAATATAGTTCAATGGGGGAAAGTCTGAGGAATTCAGACCTCGATCCCCATAATCGATGGGGAGAGACAGCCGGGAGAAGAGAAACAAGCGTTGTTCTTGACCCAGGACATGATCCTTGGAACTAGGTCGCAATTTAATCCTTTGCCGGCGAGGATTCAGAAGATTTTACGCGAGCGAAACGTTATCACACTGTGAAAACCGAAACGTCAGTTAAAGTGACGCTCCTTTAATCGTGAACAGACAACAGGAGTTGATGACTTAATTCTTGCACCTCTTAATTGAATTGTTCCCGGGCAAAGTAGTTAGTTTTGCTCGCGGTAATTATTCTCTTGCCTTTATAATTCGCCCGGGAATATTCCCGAAGAATTATGGTAATTTTTCAAAGTGGATAGACAGCCCACTTTTTGTGAAAGCTGGGTTAAACTATATTAAATTAAAGCTTCGTTAGCGCTCGTCGACGAAGGTTTCTTCTCAAGTAAATTTTCCTTTGAAACAGCTCGTAGTAATTATTCTCTGCCGTGTTTACACATGAACGTTTAAGAGTAAAAATACAAAGTTATTGTATTTTAAAGAAAACATTTGAATGAATTTATAAAAATATATGTTTAATATTATTTAATGGTATAATTTGCATTATTTGCAGTAACTTGTTGCCATATTTCAGATATCCTGTCAATATTCCTGTTTCCCGATCACTCGGAACAGAACTTTCCCTCGAACCTAATAATAATTCTTTTTCTAACAGTTAGCTCGAATTGTCTCGAGACTTCAGAAGCTCCGCGCTACAAACAGCAGCCGAAGAGTAGCATACGATTAGGGTTATGAATGACGATGTAATAATCACCGGCGATCGATACTTAATAAATCAGCGCTCGGTACTTAACGATCTAGAGGTCAGGTTGCTCGTTTTGCACGCTCGATACACACGGTCGGTCTCGGTTCTCGTTTTTCGCACGTCCTGCGAGAACGGATCTTGCAGATTTCACTTTTCCTACGTAGCATACTGACGTCATCCGGAAGCACCAAGGTCAGACCATGACCCTGCTACCCGCGTCGGATAGCGATTCGAATAAAATCCTTTGATCGATCTGCAACGCGGCGTGGCGTGGCGTGGCAGCGCCGACGCAACTCGTCCTGTCTAGCTCGCAACAGCCGGGACCAGATCCTTGCAAGCTTCGCCGTGTACCACTTTCCTCACATAACTGCTCGCATTCATTCGCGAACGAATTCAAATTCAAATTCAAATTCAAATTCAAATTCAAATAAATTCGAATTCAAATTCCAGATTCAACCAGATTTGAAATCAGCGTGGAAAAATTTACGGGAAATGATGTATAGCATGTCAGAAAAAAATTTTTTCCGCGGAACCACAATTTTCTTGAAATTGTGCAAGTTTAGAATACGACCATATTTTTAAACTTTTTTCACACGCTTGAACCGGTGGAAAAATTTGCAGAACAAGGATATGTGTGTCTGACATATTTTCTAATAATTATTTTAAATTATTATTTAAGAAGAATTCACACCAAGTGGCAGGAATGTTTCCTATTTCCATGATGTCTTAAAGGAGAGCTATCGGTATATTTGACTAGAGAAGCTGTGGAGCCCATGGGGACCTTTTTTTGGGCACGCACAGCAGGGAGCCGTCAACCCGAGCTCGAAATGGGTTTTGGCTCTGGCTTGCCGGCCATGAGCCCAGTATAAGCGCACCTCAAGCCAGTCGCGTTTCTTCGGACCATTCAGGAGAAACGTAGAAATAATCATTGGAATTCGAACCATTCAAGAATTCAAGAAAAATCTTTGCTTTGCAAGCTTCTGACACTGTTTTATCGCGTTGACTTTTCAGGGAGGAAGAAAAATGATAAAACCCATTTACGGGAGTGTATATAGAAAATTAATTTAAGATTTAAATTGAGAGAAAATTCAAGTTTAACCCTTAGCACTCGAATGGTGACTCTGACTAGCGCCACTAAAAATGTTTGCATTATTATCTAATCAATTACTAAACATTTATATATTGTATAAGGTATTATACCAATTTCATATCCATAAAGTATAAAAAATCGTAGGGAATGGAAATACGTATTTTAGGTTGGAAGAGATATTTATTTTTCGAGTTAAATAGCTCCTAAATTTTGAAAATGAATACAACGACGTGTAATCCCAAAAATAAAAATTTTTCTGAACGATCGGAGTTGCTGGAGAGATGGCGACGGATTTACGGAGCGAATACGATCGCCACGAGGCTCGATCGGTGATTCGGTCGAAGAAGCATGGTCGTCCAATTATAATCGCGGTTGGGGGCTGCACGATAATAAATGTGATGCCGCTACGAAGACAACGTGTCCCTACAGTCTCGAGTCGCCGAGCTGAAAGGTGCAGGTCCTGACCCACTTGGGACGAGTCACGTTCACGATCAAGGATTGAACTTTGCCTACTCTCGAAAGTCTCTAGCCGCGTGCGCGGTATTAATGTCGTCTACGGACGCGTAATTATTCCCGAAGATTTACTACCGTGCACGCGTGGACATCGGAACGAAGATGTTGTACCGTGGTACATATACACACATAATTATTCGAACAGAGAGATCCTACGCTTTACCAGCGGCGCTCGAGACCAATAATGTCCCGTGTTCCTGTCAGGAGGGAGACCCGCCATCAAAATAATTGACAATGTTTTCACCTACGGCGTGACCTGAAATTCTTAGGAAACCACTTTTCGACACCGTGCGCTATTTAGCGCAATTTACAATTTAAACGATCGGCTGAAGAGTGTATTTTTTAATTGACGCTGTGTCCGTCTTGAATTCTGTATGTTTGTGCTCTTTGTTTAAACCTGCTCTCTGCTCCTCTCTTAAAATTGGACTGCGCATCTTTATGCATTTGTGAAGAAATTGGGAGAATTATAAAATCGTGCTTTTTTAGTGTAGCAAAGTCATTAAGGGATGAAATCAATTTTTATTTTATTCCTGCTGCTCGCAATCAATGCAGAACATTTTTATTCTGCATAACTGTATAAATTCTGTATAAATAAAAATAACATTGCCATGAAGAGCATTGCATTATAAATGTCTCCACAGCGTCACCAATAAATTATAAATGGTTAACTAAATTCGTGAATTCGTAAACTCTGCCAGCCTAATCTTCGAGCTCATCGCATAATAATACCGCTTTACGGGCGTCCGAAGCGTTCCGAACAATTCTTCAGAGCGTCCAATCGCGTCCAAAGCCACCTGACACCATAATCGAAGCATGACACACTTCGGCCCCGTGAGATTTCGAATATTCGACCCGACGAGGCAGGACGCCTCCGATGCAAATTTCGTTCCAGTGAAAGGAGAGGATCGTCGAGCAGGCTGCGACGACAGACTTCGTCCTCCTCCTTTTTCGGAAATCGGTACTTTCTTCTCGATAATTACGACTTCGGATAAGACGTTCCTTCCATTCGTCTCATTTCTTTCTTTTTTTCGGACGGAGGATCTACGGTTCCAATACATCATAGAGTGGCCCCTGTAACGAGGTCACCGACGAGTTCTGAATAATTCAAACACCAACCGAAACACCATGAAAATTTCTACGTAATTATGCGCGTGGAATTGCGCGCGCGTCGAACCGGTTCGTTGCGATCGACTAATTATTGACGTTCCACAACTCCCCACCCCGCGAAACGATAATTAATATCCTCGACGAGACGAGCACCGTTTTCGAGCTCACCTTAATTGTATCTCTGTCCGGCGATCACGGTAATCGAGGATGTTAGAAAGTTTTTCTCGCGAGTCACCTGTTTGGACACGTCCGAGGTGTGCATGAAAAAGAGGATATTGTTGGTAATGCTCGTTTCGCGATTTCTAATTATTAGACTGCGGATGTTATGCATTTATGGCCAAAATTAAGTGGGTGAAATTTAAAACAGTAGAAAGGTTACAATGAGTTAAGAGTGCTAATCTATTTTTCTCAGCTTGTTAAAATTATTCAAGTAAGAATAAACTGTTTATGTGGCCCCAGTCCCTTGCAATTGGTGCCAATTTTTATTTTGCATGAAGATCCGCAGTCTATTGATTATTGTTTTCACGTTTCCATCCAGGAAATGAAAATTCGAAGTCTCTCGTCAGATACATAAACAAGGAGTTCGATAAAAATTTATTTGATAAGCTACTAGCCCCTGGATTTTGATTTTCTTGTGTTAGCTGTGCAAATGAATTTCTTTACGATTCCAGTTTCTATTCATTCGGTCGATCTCAATATCCGCGATCGATCGGCGATTTTATTTCGTTTTCATCCGACATTTACTATCGACTACATGCTAGTCCCATGTACGAACATAAGCTCTTCTATTTGGCTCTCATACTCGTTTGCGAGCCGTCCGAGATCGAAATGAACGATTTTTAAAAATCGATCGAACTTGCACGATAAAAATTCCATAGACGCATTTATTTCAGAGATTGTTGAAATATGTTCCGCAAGGATCGAACTACGGATTATCTACGTCACTCTTACAAATAGACGCAGTCGGAATATCAATTCAACTGTAATAACTAGACTGCGGTTTTTCATCCACTTATGGCAAAAACCAGTTAGCGCGATTCGAGACAGTAAAAAGATTTAAAGAATTCCAGAATGTCGGTACACTACTTTCAACTTATTTAGATCATTAAAGAAACTTCAAAGGATCGGCCTCGATTCCTTGTATTTCAATACTTTTTTGTAATATTTTCATCTGAAACTTTTGCTTTCGACTACTTGTCTTTAAACAATTTTATATAGGACATCGGAAAAAGTTCTATAATTCTCTCGCTCTACCATTTGTTTGTCGTGAGCGACGTTCGGAGGACAAATCGATCTATCGAGACATTGGTCGCGATAATATTCGTCATATGCGGTTGACACAGATTGACGCGCTGACTCCGGAATGAAGTGAAATCCGATCGATTGGGATTCTCGGCCGTGTTCCTCGCTCGTTTTTGACCTCTGTTTTCCTCGTTCCAGTTACGCGAATAAAATTCGTCAACGGGAGTCCCGTACCGCCGACACATGCTGTTCGTTGACTATCGCGCGCTGTCAACCGTGTTGCCTCTCTCCGAAGATGTATCTGCTGTCAGCGTTAGATAACGCGCAGTGGAAACATTGCCAGTCGACAAACTCCAATAAACCCCAAGACATGGGTCCACTTGATTTTTAAAACTCTTCGTCGACAAATTGATTTCGGAGCGACACGAATTTTGAAATTAAATCGTAGGGCAAGCAGATAATTTCCACACGGCTTAATTAGCTCGTTAAAGACACCTCGCGCTCAAAGGCAAATAGAAATTCTCTGTTTACCGTGAACACCGCGGAAACGAGTCGTCCCGAACTTTCAACTCGCTTATATTTAGAAACTGTGCCCCGCGATTTCTGGGTTGGAGCTTCTCGCGAAGCTCCTCTTGTTCGCTAGTTTTCTCTCTTTAGAACCGCTCATAATACGTTCTGTTGTACACACAAAACCGCAGTCACTCAAATTGTTTAATTACTTACCACAAAGGAGTCTTTTACGTTTCCGACGATCGTAAAACAAGAAAACCGGAATCGTTTGACCCGTCCGGCGGTTCTAGCGTTAATGTAGCAATAAAAGGAAGCCCTGGACCACGGTGGAGACTTTCATTTCGATTCTTAACGAACCTCCATTTATTCTCGAGCTCGAGGAACGGGAAATTCATCGGGGAACGAAAGTGGGCTCATTCCGTTGGCCCTAGGAGTCCGAGATTTGGGTTCGGTGACCCAGTCAGGGAACTTTTAACGAGACCGGTCCCAAAGAGTCTCGAGAGACCACTTACCGCCATTTGTAGCTTCGGCGAGAGGCAAATTTGCCACGAGAGATATGGTATATTGTTTTTTAAGTATTTTCTCCGGCTGAAAGAGTCGATATCTCGACAAACTTATTACCTAGAGATGTCACAAAATGAGACTGATGGAATAAATGTTGCAGATACTTTAGGTGAGCCTGTACAAACTTTTTTTCATATTAGACATGGTAATTATTCCTACTATAATTGAAGATATAATACAATATTACATCTTGCCGAAACGAACAATGCCAGACCGAAGTCTCTTAACAGATTTTAGATATGCTTCCGTAATAAAAAATGAGCGGGCAACAGAGATTTTCGATTATCCCATATTGCTTAATCTTGAACAACTTAAAAAAAATGATTTTTGCCATATAGCGTTGTACTTGTGATAATCTCTCCACAAATTTCCAATTGGCTTTTTGGCCATTTGGCACGACGGTGCGCCGTAAGATGCCGGCGATCCAGCAGCAGTGCTCGAAAATTGTAATGATCCCGGCGCGGTTAGGAAGCGAGTGAGTGGAAGCTGAACGCGTCGCGATACGTTTCCTGAATGAACAGATAGGAGCAGTAGCAGCGGCGACGACGCCGATGAGTAGGACAGTGTGTCGCTGTCGTGCGCGTTGGGCCTCGTTCTTCTCCACGTGACCTGGTCACTGGCCCACTTTGATTTCTCCTGGTTCGTCCTCCGCCTCTCTTTCTCTTCGGCACTGTCTCCGTCGCGCGTTCTCTCTCCCTCCCTATTTCTCTGTGAATCTTTCTCTGTCGTTGAGCTTGCTGACGACGTCGACGGCGACGACGTTGGCTGATGGTTTCTGGCTTTGACGAGGTTCCCCACTTCTTCACGACGGACAATCGACCTTCCTGGCTGCGGACTCTACCTCCACCATAAACGACCTCCACCACTGTGCCTTCTCCTCGACCACCACCACCACCATCACCGCCACGATCCTCTTCGAAGGCGCCGCTTATGACTTAGCCATGCGATTCCAGCACATGCTGTTGCCGCACGAGGTGTACAACAGCCAGACAGGTACCCATCCAGTTGACTAACCGGATGGACGAACGGTGCGCGGAACAGATCGGTGTTAGGATCGCGTGAAACACGTTAGAGTACCATCTGCACCAAGTGAACGCTTGGAACCGTAGACCAACATCATTTCGTCGTACATACCGATCCCCGTAATCCACGGGGTTTCATCGGTAACTCGTGAGATTTTTCGTGATCGGCGAACGTGATCTACAGTGCGCCCCGAGGATCAAAGATCGAAAGCTACAACGACCCAAGTACTCGATAAGCGTTCTAGAGCCGCGGATGATACACGAAGATCGCGAGCGAAGTGGCCGGAAGTTCAGTGAAGAAGTGCGACTCGCTCAGAGGAACTTGCAGACGTGTGAACTCGCGAGAGACAGTGCGCGTGACCGGAGGCTTCTCTCGAGGATTTAAGGCGGTATGAGACGACCCTGAAAGATCGACGGACGTGTCAGGGTTAATACGTTGCACGGTGAGTCCGTAGATCTTCAGTTCATCTAAGTACGATCGGTAGATCTCTCTGTAATACCTTATTAGCCGGTCGATTCGACTCGAAAAGGAGAATTCGCGGATTTTTGGTGGTACATGTTTCTTTGTTGGTCTGGCTCCATCCAATCTTTTTCTATAATAATTTAATCAAACCCCCTAGATTATGAAATATTTGTTACATTGTTTAATTACTGAACATTTTTGTAATTGTATCAATTTCAAATGAATACGACTATAAAACCAAATTTTTCTTTTGACCTAGAATATTTTCGAATTCAAACAGCTCCGAGTGCAAAGAGTTAATAAGGTGTTAGGGACATTAGTATCGCGATCGCGTGTCAGATAACGCATATAAGAGAAAAGCGACGAATGAGTATCCTGAAAGGGTTAATTATCCTGGTTCGATTAAACGAATCCGGTAAATCGGGGAAAAGGAACGCGTCCCGGGTCTCTTGAACGGCTCTTGCCAAAATTACCGTGCATTAGTATGCACGGGTCGTCGCGAAGGCCATTTCCAACTATGTCCCCTGTTTCTTGAATATACTGTTAACCCATTCGGTTCCAATGGCCGAGAATGGTCCGGTGTCGGCCATGTCATCGCGAAAAAAGGACTCCCCGGTTAGAATAGTTCGCGGACTGTTCCACAAAATTGGTAACACTTATGTTTCAATCCTCGAGTAGCCTACTTTTAATCCGTCTTGAAAATTATCCACTAAAATTATTAAAGGAAGGAAAACATTCTGAAAAAATGTCCATATCCTCGTACGTTTATGACCAAATGCAATTTGACACAGTTCTTGAGTGTAGAAATTGAAAGAATTGAATAGCATCGATTTCGACCCACTAAAATTATGCAACGAAGGAAATTAATGCGTCTTGAAAATTCTGCCCATGTTCCCTATTTATGACAAAACTGAATAGCTGCGATTTGACACAGTGTAAAAATTGAAAGAATTGAATAGCATCGATTTTGATCCACTAAAATTATCAAAGGAAGGAAATCGTTCTTAAAAAATGCTAGCACATAAAATTCGATAGAATTTTTATTTGTTTCTGCAAAGGCTGTTCCCACTAAAAATGGAATTTTCTCTTTCAATCCATAAAGATTGAAAATTAGATAAACATCCGCAGTATATCTCGAAGATTTTCTATTTTGCATGAAGACTATAAATCAATTGATCAGACCGTCCGATGAATCGTGCAAAATGTGCACTTGTACTACGAAGTTTGACGATTACGGTGGTACTGACCATCGCGGAAGATGGTCGACGTTGACGTAAGGGTTAATGTAGAAAGTTTCGGCGACAAGGAGGAAATCGGTCAGTCTCTGTGTCTAAGGATCGTTTATCGGAACCAGGACGTGATCAGGAATCAGCGCGATCGTACGGAAGGTAATCTGACCGTGGAGCCTGGAGAAAGCTGGGGCTCTTTCCGACTTTGGCCCGTAGCAAACGAGGCGATATACATAGAAGATCATTTGGCATGCTCCGCTGCCTCGCCGCATCCTTCTTCCCTTTTCTCGACGCTCTTTCACCGGACATTTTTTTCGTCTCATGTCCTTCCAAAAGGATTGCACTCAACACTTGCCCTTCAAATTCCCTTACACCTTCGAAACTCCCTCAGAATCTTGGCTCTCCACTGTACGAAGCAAGAAACATATTATTCGTTGCTCCAAAAAGATCTTCCCAACCTACAACACTCGCCCTTTGACCCTTCAGACTCCCTTAGAATGGCTCTCCACTGTGAGAAGTTACAATATATTTTTTAGCAACTTTATTCTAGCCATAAAGCAATTTAAACTTCGATTTTTCTCGCCTGGACCAGAATTTGCTATTTCAGTCCAGAAATTGCGAAAGTTTATAAAAGTTTCGTACATAGTGGAGGTTTGTTAAAGTCGGGGAAATCTCGTATTCTCTCGAGACTTTGTTGCATGAGAGGCATATAGTTAGGTCTGATTTCTTCCTGTCCGCGCATTATTATTAATCCACTTATTTATTCGCCGGGAAATTGCTTAATCTGATTCCATAGTAATATCGGCGGTGTAAATTGGATCGTGTTTGCCAGCATTACGGGTCACGTCACCGGCAAACATTTTTATTCGTCTTTAATTGAATTAACGTTCACGCTCGAGGAATTACCCGGTTAGCAGATTAGCGGACAGAAAACGCTGTTAGAAAACGTTGTTCTACACTATTATCATTAAAAAAGATTGGCCGAGGGTGGGATATGATATGGTGCTCGCATGCGCTGTTACAATTTTCTCGCGGCATTACACGGATCATTAGACCGGCAGTCCTCGATTCGGAGCTAATGGCACTTGCTCGCTGCGTGGAAGAGTTGAATGGAATAGAATTTCAATAATTAACTTTGTTTAGGCGAACACATTCTCTTTGTCTACTAATGAGAGTACCTGAGGATAGTCAATGAATACAGATTCAGATTGAATTCGTGCGACTGGATTGATGCTCGTTCCGGTTTGGCCGCGGCTAGGTTTCACCGGGTAATGCTCGACGATAATACTTTTGACGCGGATCGATGACGCAAGCGGCTACATTAACCTCGATCCTACCGAAACGTAACCCTCGATATATCCCACGGATAAAGAGCGCACAGGGATTCCGTTATCCTAGAAAGTGCCGCGGCTTAATGAACCTCGAATCGTACCTTAGCGAGACGAAATTCACTCATGTCTACGGTGGAACGACTGTCCTCGACCCTGTTCACGGCCGGTCCCACAATCAGTAGGTTAATCGGCTTAACCTGTTAGCCATACGATTTTCAACTTAAACTGGCCCTTCTCCTTTTCATCATTCTCTGTCCAAATAGGTGCCGGATCAAAAATGATTCAATATCAAAAACGCACTGGATCGATGGCATTAAAGTGGTTGTAGAAATTGTATCACGTTAATAATTGCGATGATATTGATTTGACTGAACAGCGACAGTATTCGTTCGCAGATTGTGTTACTAAATATATGTTTTATAAGTTTGATCATTCATTGTGCCCATAATTATGAAAGTGGTCCAAGACAAAACTTAAAAAAAATAAATTAAGTTAAATATCTCGAAACAAAAAATATATAACTTGGACCACTTTCATAATTAACACTTAGCATATGGATTTTTATATTCAGTTGAGACACTTTGAGGCTTCGAATCGATAAACTGCGGCTACAAAAATTGAAAACCTGGGGAATTGAATTTTGGTTAGAAAAAACGTATTTCCAGTCGAATCGTTTTAATAAATAAATACGAAGTCGGGATCAATAAACAGAGAAGAAGCGGCGAATAAGATTTCCCGTACTGACCCCGAGGAACGTCCGACACTCGGTTACACCTGCACAGGTTGGCCTTGTGTGTGCCGCTGAGTTAGGTATGCCACGGTACCGGGTAGTGGTAAGTTGGTAACGGTTGTCAGCGCGCACACGGCTCGTGTCACTCTTTCCAATCGTGCCGGTTGATTTGTGCGTTTAACGCTTGCCCGCGACTCGTTCTGTCGCTCTATTTCAGCCTGCCTCGCGGAAACTACCTTGTAATCTCGAATCGAAAAGAGAGAAACAAGAAGATCGTCCGCCGATCAAACATCTAACCAATGAGTAATAATGCCTCGCGGATATTACATCGTAGAAGACATTCCTCCGAAAGAAAAATGATCGGAAAAAAATCGGCGAGAGAGCCTATCGAGAAAATAGAGCGAATATCGGTTTACGGTGGAGTCGCGTGGAGCGGTAATTTATCGGCGATTAGTTTCTCCAGCGATTATCGTCGCGCGGTTGAGGCACGATTTTCTAATGATCGACTTCTGTCAGCGTGGCCGAACGTTCCGGCATGTTGCTCTCGTTGCCCCAGATCCGGGCTCTACTTTTCGAGACTGTTTAAAATGCGGACGTCGCACTGTCCCTTTCAGGTTCCACCGAAAGGTGTCTCACGTCCGTTTCGCCGCGCAACAATTGTCCGGAAGAAATGCTAACCCTTCAGAACTCGTTCAAATTCTATAGCTCATTTATATTCCTGTGGGCGGTTTTATCTGTCTATTTAGGACAAACAAGAAACGATATTACTTCAGTGAAATGTGAGGTTGATGAAGCGAGGTTTCGTTACAATTTACTCTTCGCGGATTCGATTTAAGAGTAAAATTCTCGACGTGGTTCAACGTGGAAGAAGGCAGATTCTCTTTTTCACCGGTTTCGGGCCGGCACGCTCGACTATCACTTTCCGCGACTCCGCTCGCTGCCAGGAGAGGATAGGCGCGAGTCATTCGAGTCGAACAGCGAGACCGATCGTGCAAAACCGATCGCTCGGGTTTAAAGCGGATCGCTGACCGTCCAAGTGAAAGCGTCCGGCGCGGCGTCGGCATCGGAGAAGCTTCTGTTAGTTCTGTTGCACGAACCCTCGCGCGGCTTACTTTTCCACGCTATTTCGTTCACGGAACCGGGTCTCGATCGACCCGCCGAATGAGTCGACGGAAAAATATCGGTCAACCGTGAAAGAACCCGATCCGGTCGCCTCGCGATCCTCCGAATCTCGTTGACCTGCGGATTTCACGCATTTATTCAGCAACAACATTCTTGAATTTTTTAAATCTTCTACTGTTTTATATTTGACCCAATCAATTTCTTCGTAAATGCATAAAAATCAATTATATTGTTTTCAACTCGATATCATTATTAGGACGAGAAAATAAATTGTGTAGTCGACCAGTGGATCGCTAATGAATATGTTTATGCAATTTGCAATTTTTGTAGACGAATTTGAAGAAACTCGAATCAAATGAAATCTTATTTTCCATGGTAGTAGTCTTTTTAGATCGGGAATAAATTCATCACTAGCATTATTTGAAAGTTTCTGAAAGCAATAATTGCTAAAGATCCACAGTCTACTAATGAACTTTAGAGTCCTCCAAAATTGATAGAAGGAAGTCTACGCTCATGCAAGAACCCTCCTCTGAAGCGATAGAACAACACACCTCATCGTCCGATCGCGAGTTGAAGAGCTCTCGATGACTCTAGCCTGAGTTAACTGAAAAAATAAATTGTGTAGCCTAACGGAGGATGTCGAAGACGATCTCCGCGTCTCCGGAGCATCTAGGGAGAAGACTGAACCGAATGGAACAGTTCCAAAGTCCTGATTGAAGCGAGATTTCTCTTCGACCGCGACAGATTGCAAAAGGAAACGTCGATGGTTAGCCGGCGGTCTGGACAATGAGACGTCGGATATAAATTGGGGAGAAGAACAACGGTGTGACGATAACGACGAGGACGACGACGATGACGAGGTGAACCGTCTCTCGGTTGAGGCCAAGCCAATCGGGTCACCCAGATCCAATAACGAAGAGCCTCTCAGACGAGGCCTCCGCGAGCTTTCTCCGAGGTTCGCGTGTGCACACTTGGATTCCTATGCACACGCCGGTGTGTTTTCACGCACCTGTAAAAGCCCCTCCCCTCCCCTTCCTCACCCGCTGACGGCCAATGAACGCGGAAGAATTTTCGAGGCACTCTCAGCACCGTGTGTGTATATACTCTTTGACTCTTTCGCCGGCGATCCACGTCGGGAGGATCGGGAGGATCGTGATTATAACCGTGTCCGTGTCCGAGCCCTCGTCTTGCCTTGCATACTCGGTGTCCTCTTTACAAACGCTCGAATATCAGGGATTCCTTTCTACTTCTATGATACACCGACTCGAGAGTGGAGCAACGCCATAACACAGCCGCTCTGACAACAACGCGACAGTAAACCACCGTGCTCCATAAAAGAGGTCGTTCGATTACGTCTCGTCCGGAGCTATTCCGTTTTATTCCGCTGCGACAACTATACTTTCCTCCGGGACGCAGACGACCACATGCACTATTCATTTAGCGCCACTAAAAATTGCCTGAATATTATTTAAAGCTATCTTTGCATCACCAGACTTGTATCTAATTGTAAGAAACTGATAAAAAGTATTCTAACCACGAGCAATAATCAGAAATAAAATCCTGTAGAATAGAAATTGAAAATTTTTTAGAAAAAGACTGAGGCTCTCTTTTTCCACGCAATAAAATTAAATGTTTAGGGAATTCATCAATTTTCGGTTACAGTCAGAAAGACCCTGTAGAATGGAAATCGAACATTTTTTAGAAAAAGACAATCGCGAAGACACTTATTGAGGCTCTCTGTTTTCCAGCAATGAAATTAAATGTTTAGGGAATTCATCAATTTTCGGTTACAGTCAGAAAGACCCTGTAGAATGGAAATCGAACATTTTTTAGAAAAAGACAATCGCGAAGACACTTATTGAGGCTCTCTGTTTCCCAGCAATGAAATTAAATGTTTAGGGAATTCATCGTGGCGGCAGAGTCACGAGTTTCCCAGTAATTTTCGGAATTCTGTGCAGTAAGCACCGTTCGTCCACGAAACCTCGGTTATCCGCGGCATTTAACTGCCGACACGTCCCGCGAACGGTTTTCGAGGAAACACGTAAAATTCGCCGTGGAATATAACGGATACTGGATGTCCGTGGCACACGCTCGCATGCACGCATCGACGCTGAAAACCTCCGGCGCATCGAGCTTCAGTTTCAATTTATTACCGCAGTGTTTCGCTTTATCCGTGCTTTCATACGCGGAACCTGTTTTACCTTTTAGATTTATCCGCGGGAACGCGTTTCGCCGCTTGTACACTCGTAAAATCCGACGGAGGATTCGGAAGGGGGATGAACAAATGCGGGTCTGTCTTCGCGTGAGATGCGGGAAAAATGTCGGCCTGTTAAACGCGAAAGCTTCGTTCCTACGGATTTTGCCCGGGCATCCTCCGTTCGGTCTCGAGAAAATGAAACACGTTTTTATCAGATTCTCAGCATCCAGATGAAGAAGATTGCAATTCAATTATATTCAAGTCTTGAAAACGATCCCCATCATTTTCTGTACAGTCACGCTATTTTATGATGAGCCCAGTAAAAATTCAGGGCCACGAATTAATTCGCGACAAATTATTTCTCAGACAATTATGAATCGATCTACACTTGAGGCGTTCAAGTAAAACGTTAACGAATATAAAATTATTTTTCTACCGACACGAGGGTTAAAAATTATTCTATCGATTTTCATGCTTTGTCCTCGAAGAATCCGCGAAGCTGTAGCGGAAAAGCATTGTTAGAGGAGCTGGGGATGGAAAAAGTCAAGGCATTCCCTGTGGATGACGGAGATCGCGTCAGAATTTGGTTCACGATGGAACAGTAGCAAACGGTCGCCTCATTAGAGCTATTACATCGCAGGCCGTGACTTCCTCCGTGCAACTGCAATCGTTTCTCAAGGAACGAACGGACCGTTCGCGATAATTACGTTCGTCTTCAGCCGGTGCTCGGTTTTTGTCGCGATCGAAACGACTTGAAACCGAACGCCACGCCACGGGGAAGCGAGAAGAGAGAAACAGACACGGAACACAGTCCAAAGGAAAGTGACTTCCTTGTATTCGCGCGTGTGCGGCCCGTATCGCGCGCGAATAAACGACCGAATGAAAGCGAACGGCGATTGTCGCGCTGTCAACGCGAAACACTCCCACGATCGCACGCCTACGATTCATTTTGTCGAACCGGGACGACATTGCACATTTTTATCGAGCTTTACCGGTCGAAGAAATACTTTCTCGGTGCTGACTGTGGAGGTGCAGTTAAAATGCTGAATAATGCAGTTTGTCTGCTTGAAATAGTTTTTCCGAGTTGTTTTAAAAATACAGCCCTATGTGGCACGTGTTCGTCCTTAATAATTCTGAAACAAATTTGCGATTTATTCCCTCGGATATTCGACGGTTGAATTTTCACAGAATTTTCAACGATTCCACGCAGCGAGGAAAATAATTTGTTTAATGACTCCTGACAAAATTGCCTTCGAGATTGCGCAAGCTATGAAACGAGGTATCAGAAAACGGTTTCAATCGAGAATGTTATGAAACGAAGTAACGGTATCCTGCTCGTTCCTTCTTCATCTTGCCGCGCAGCCTCCCCCGCGTGTATTGTAATAATCCGTCATTATTACTGGTGGAAATAATGTATGTATAAAACGGTCAACGGGTTAACTTTATCCTACAGCGAATTCGATTTTTACTGCTCCAATGGACTGTCGCGGGGCAACGCGCGTAACATTGTCGGCCGTTGCGTGCGCGTAATAGCGTTTTACTAGGAATCGAAAAAATGGATAACGAACGTCACGTGGAATTGATAATTGATCGTAACGGTACACCTGTCTTGACTCACGGACTCCTGGCCAAGAACTGCCGAGGGAACCGATTGCTTTCGTGCGCGCGAAAAAGTGTGAAACATTTAGCGAACTCTAGATAAATGGTTCCAGTCTCTTTGATAGTTTCCGAGCGTTAAACAAATTCCGAGGGGTTCGGCTTCGCCCAGAATTTTACGGAGTTCTAGAAAATGGGCTGGAGTTTGGCTCCTAGAAAGATTCCTGCTTTCGAAAATGGGTTGTCGTCTGATGGACACTCTAATCCCATTGTTAGAGGATTAAACTCTGAATGCTGAGAAATGAAAGGCCGCAATAAATAGTTATCTCGAGGAACTGATTATAGTCGGACGAAGGAACCGATCGGCCGGTAGCAGATTCGAGCAGCTCATTCCTAAGAAGGTCAGAGGAACGAGGAAGAATAGAATGAACGGCGACGGGGGAATTGGTAACTGGGTTACCGGTGTCTTCGCGACGCAACGCTGATCAGCCTCTCGCTCTCTTCGTCTTTCTCACGGCCCCTCGCGTTCCCTCCGAGAGATCTTTTCCCTTCGTTCCTCTTCGGTTTAGCATCACACGGAGCCAGCGAATCCGTGGAACGCCTCTCTGGACTGACTCGGTAACGGGATTTCGGAGCGCGTAGGGACACCGCGCCGCCTCTGCTCACCTCCGACGAACACACGTGCGCGTGAATCTCGACAGGTATCGCGAGATTATCGAGGAGAAGGCATCGACTTCTACGATCTCTTTTGTACGCTCCTCTCGATTTTAAATTATACTGATCATCATGCCGATTATTAAAATTTCTCAGTCACCTTGATTCTCTTTAGCAATTCATCATACCAGAATTAACCAAAGAATAATGTCTATCAAAGTCAAACCAGCTCAATTGTATGCTCATATTATCGGGGAGAAGGCATCGACTTCTACGATCCTGAATATTAGACAGCAGATTTTTACGCATTTATGAAGAAATTGGTTGGGTGAAATATAAAACAGTAAAAGATTTTAAAAATTCGAGAACGTTGTAATATTACTTTTAATGTATTGTAACAAAGTCGTTAAGGGATGAAATCAATTTTTATGTTATTCCTGTTTCCCACAATCAATGCAAAATATTTTTATTACTTTAGTACTGATTAGTCTGCCAATTATTAAAATTTCAGTTGCTTGTCTTAATTCTCTTTAGCGATTCATCCTAGCTATTAGCTAAAGATCAATGTCTACCAAATTCAGAGCGCCTGAATTCTACGCTCACTGTTGCTTCGCTTACTGAAACTTTCAAGCCGAACGAGAAGAAATCGCTGTGCTCGCAGGGACTCGGGAGTTTAGCGACCGGTACAATCAATGATTGATTTTTCTGTGCAGGTTCGAAGAATTAAATTGTAATTGAATCCCCGTGGCGCAGGCTCGAGATATTCCTGTACCGTTACCGAACATGGCGCATATAATATGAGTAGATTTGAAAGGACGATTAATGTACTCGGCATTCTCCAGCCGGAGAAGACCATTCGTTTAAAAGTAACGTCGTCGGTAGAAGCTCGTTCCGCAGCTTCTGTTCGCTTCGAATCGGCTCGGCAAAATGTAGGCTAATTACTCCCCGAGGGGGGTTTTTCTTCTCTCTCTCTCACTTTAACCAACAATCTCACCTCGCTAACCGACCAACAATAATCTCGTTTCTGTGTGTTTGATTTTTTTTGCTCGGTTGCAGATGGCTGTCGGGAAGAGTGTCCAATTACTCATCGTCATCCTTTCTTCGACGTCCGTCATTTCGCACTCTTACGTCGCCCAGGCTGCAGGTAACAATCACGTTGCGTAACGAACCTCCACCGATAACACGGCTTGATCGTAACGTCTCTCCTAATCGAGACGGACAATTAACAATTAGCGGTTCACCGTCCGGGACGACTTATCTTCGCGAACGCAATTATCGTGCGATTCACGGCGGCGTGCGACGAAAGCGAGAATTTTTAGATGAACCAAGAGATTCTTAACGCTAAATCAACCATTATTGTCCAATGATTAATTGTAATATTTTTAAATCCACCTACTCGTCTTGTTGCTTCGATGTGTACGGTGTGATCGTCGAGTTCACTGGCCTTATCTGGTTCACGGGCTAGAGCGAAAACAGTGAAAACCTGGATTCGAAGTTAAACGGTTCGTAAACTTCCACTTTCCTGCTGTTAACATTACTAACAAGCCCAGACCTCGTACTGGTACAATTAACCTTCAAAATGATTTGAAATAGATCTTGAATGATTAAATTCTCCTGTATTCTAGAAATTGCTAAAAATTCAAATGTCGTATGAGAAACAAGGTCCAATTTCATGTGAACAGTGTAAAAAAGATTATATGGAATAAAAATTAAGATTGCTTCGAGTACAAAAGGTTAGAAACGCAAATTGAGATTGAAGAGCTTCAGTTTCTAATTTCCTCGAGCTCTCGAGTTGATCGAAGGATATTTTCGAACAAGAGGAGCACGAGTTTACTCGTTTCCCCAGCGAATAACCTCAATATTGGTTATAAAAATGAACCGCGGCCACGCGCGGATAACTTCCAGCTTCGGTATTTCCATAAAAGAATTTGCAATTCCTCGATCCAGATTGAACCGCCAGTGAGTTCTCTCTTATTGGCCACATAAAATAGAACCGATGGGAAGATTCGTATCTCCCATACCGAGAACGAATCTCGATGAGATACGCATCGTCGACTGTAATTACGAGACTGTTGATCCGGAAGCATCTTTCCTCGGCAGTGAATCGGCTGGAGAAACGAAACCGTGAAAGTGACCCACGCCTAGAAACGTCGGTCATCGGGGTGATCTCGGATTCTTTCGGGATCATTAACCCATTTGCATCGTTACTGCATGTTTCTGCACCAGTGAACGCCTTGCGAAGCGATCAATTCGAACGTACAGCAAGCAGCATAACTGATCACACACACTTTAAATTAGAATAACTTTTTTATGAATGGATCAAACGACTTCAATTTCTCTATAAGGCTAAAACAATTAGTTTAGTAAATGACGTCTAATAAATATGTTGAAAAAATGCAATCGGTCAGAATTGTGAAAAACAATAGTAAAAATTGATTTTTACAGCTTCTTTAGCTGGGCCAATAACGAAAATTTGAAAGGTGTGCTTTGTAAAAGATGTTCTTTGCCAGATCCAACATTCGGGCGTGTTTGCGTATTTTTACTTACTTGAAAGAATGCAACCTGCGTATATAACCAGATATGCTAAACAATAATGTCATTCAAACTGTATTCTGTAACATAATATAAATTACGTCCAGCTGTATAGACTCCAATTAGAGGTCTGGATAAGCTTGAAAATTTCATTGAAATTGGTTAATTGGTTTACGAATTATAAACGATCAAAAGTGGTAAAAATGCCGAAACCTTCGCAGTGCGTTTTCCTTCGAATTCAGTGGGAATCGAATGTGTGTCAGCCGCGAGGGAATATCTGAAATTTCTGTCGCGCATTGGGGACGGGTTTGAGGGGCTGGGAGCCAGGCTCCGCGAGCTCGGCTCAGTTCGATGGAATTCACGACTTTCGAAAGGAAGTGAGATGTAAGTGGAATTCGGTGTCAGTGTCGGGTTCGCGCGGTCCTGAAAAGTCAATCGCGGTGTGTACACGCGAAACGTCGGTTCCATTCAACGATGGAACCCAAGCCCGCGGATAATCCGACGAACCACCGACGCCACGAGACACTGGGAACATCGAGTCTTCTGCCACGCACGTGGGAACAACGTCCCAGCGGTGTTGACACGCGTAATTACATCGCAAACAATCCTCCCAGCCGATGGAGACGCGAGCGAAAGATTTTCCGCGGGAAACGGAACGTTTTCCTTGACCCACGACATTCCCTTCGATTTCCACGAACAACTGGCACTGCTTTTATTTGCTCGTACCTGGATCGGTCGCGTTTGTAAATTAGACATGTCCCGGCTGGATTCGCCGAAGAACAATGCAGATTTTCTAAAAGAAAATGTAACGGAAGAAACGCAAGTCTTGTGAAATTCAAATAAAAGTATTATTCTGTTTATATTACGATTCGTTGTATGCTTGTAAGAAGTAGGAAGATATGCAATCTGCTAATCACGTTGCACATTACCAGACGGTTTTATGCATATCGTTATGCTAATTTCTGGAATAGCTCTTAGGAGTTATATTCTCTTCGAACTAAGAACTACTTTCTCGAAATTATGAATTTTTCAGCGGTTTATCGCGTGAGCTGTTGCTCGAGACGTCTGTGGAGATCCATTGTGTAGATGGGACGAGCGCTAATTAGAATTTTACTAAAATTAATACAATTGGAACTGGCGCAGATCGCAATGACTTGCAATAAATTCTACATCGAGCTCTATTTCTAAATCTGTCGCAATTGGGAGTCAGTGATCGTACATCGGTGGTCAGTGACCCTAATCTAACACAAATAACGACCGAAACGTTTCGTCAACGATTCCACTGACTAGGGTTGAATTCCTCTGACCCACATTAGCTATTTCACTCGACACGTCGCGTCGCCGCCAGCGTAAGCATAAAAGTTAGCCGAAAGTTCGCGAACACCGGTCGCGCGATGAGATTAGAAAATCCACGAGAACACAACTAACTGACGCATTTCCCGTCAACGTTGGAATTTAACGAGCTGCTGGATACAGGAGCGAAACTTTTAATGAAGTCCACAGCAATTTCGGGATTCAGCGACGCTTCCCGTTGCGTTCTGGCTAGAAAAATGAATTGTTATCGTACTCGCGGATAACGAGTCTACTTACTCGGACGCGTCTCGTAATCGATACGACAACACTCGTCCCCGAACCCCTCCCTGTCTCTGCCCACATGCCCATGCCTGATAATTGGAAACGTTGATTACATTTTCTCGAGAGCACGCGGCTCTCGTAAAGCCGGGAAATGCGGACAAACATTTTTATCGAGCTGTTGCCAGCGTCGCTAACAGATTGAAAATGATCGTGCACTTCAACTCTTCGCACTCGAATGACGACTCTGAGGCGCCATTAAAAATTGCTAAACCATTATTCAAAATACTGTTTACATCATTAAATATATCGGTATCTAATCAAATTACTAAACATTTCGGTATTGTATGGGCTATTATACCAATATTTCATATCCATAAAATTTCAAAAATTATAGGAAATGGAAATGAACATAATTTCAGATCATTTTTATCCTGAGCTTTTTACAATCTATAGGATACAGACAAATTTAATGATATTAAAACTGTTTTGAATAATGATATGGCAATTTTTACTGGCGCCTCAGAGTCACCATTCGAGTGCAAACAGTTAAATAGTTGCAGATTTTCGCGCGTCGAAGGAGGATAAGCGTTACCAGTGTCGCGAGATTAAGACTAGTCTCCCCCCTTATCCTTCCACGATGCTGTTCCCCCGCCCAAGCACCTCGGGCCGAGGCAGGCGCGAGGCACGCGTCGGTTCTTCGCGCAGCGGTCAAAATGTCCCGTCGCGAGTGGATTTCGGCTGATTTCGCTATTGCCAAATATACCGATATTTCGCGACCTTTTCACGTTTTTTCTACATAGGAAAACTGCACTCCCCGTACCCGCGCGTAAGAGTCCACCCCTCCAGGAGGGGGCGAAACTTACCAGGGGACGGGGACGGGGTTTTTACCCACAAAAAAGGCCTGAGCTGCCCGAGGAAATTTTCCGGGCGAGGCAAACAATATACGTTGCCTCGCTGGGCCGCCGCGGCAAACAACGCGTTATTGCATTGCTTGCCTCGCCCGGCCGATTCAGACCACGGATTTGCCCATATTTATTTAACGGTTCACTTTACAGGATTTTTCTAAACACAGTTCTCTTTCTAAAACCTCGACCCTTGGGAAAGTGGAACCCAAAAACTTTTAAGGCTTTAAAAAAATATATAATGTAAAAATATAAAATAAAAGATAGTGAATAATAATGATAATGATGATAATTTTTCTGCATTTTTTCGAAAACCGTTTGTTTTACGGAAAAAAGTAATGGGGCATAAAAGACGCAGTCTATCCAGATCTACAGGTTTTATCCAACATATTTTTCTACCAATCACTTACATTTAGGTATTGTACGAGATATTATACCAAATCCACAAAATTTCAAAAATCATGGGGATTGGAAATATTTTAGGTTGGAAGAAATGTTACATTTTCGAGTTGAAATAGATGTAGATACGATAACCGAGGATATTGCAATCCCTGATCCTGTTAAGAATATTTTTTCGAATTTATCAAAGATCTCGCTTAGCTAAATAATTATCAGACTGAGAATTTTTCTGGGGAATGAAAATCATTCTCGCGGTACCGAGAAAAAGAAAACGATGATGTCTGACCCAGGAACGGTTCCGCAGTCAGGTCAGCGTTGTCTCATGAAAAATTCCGAGTTGCGTCTGGCTGTTGCGCTACTTCGTATCTCGAGCTGTAACCGAGATAACGGATCAGCTGGCCGAATCCATTTAATTGCCGAGCGATTTGATCTCTTAATTGCGAATGCTCTTTAGAGGAGTCTCGTTCGATTCGGCGATCACCGAGTAACTCTTGCAATTCCAGATTACGAGAGAGCTCTGGTTTCTCTGGTTCGATCGGAGATAGAGAAGTCTCTCTGTTTCTCGCGAAAATAATCATTGCGAGATGTGGAAATAAAAATGGGGAAAAAATTATGTGGAACGCTGCAAGTGGCCGTGTGTCAAGCACTACGGGCGATGCGCGGAGTAGGTCATTGTATCGGTAGTATGCAGGCATATAAGGAAGCACGTGCAGAGCCTACATGCTTGCTCGCCTATGCCTCGGTCACCTAACCAGAACCGATCACGGTGAATACTCGGCAAAAACCTAAATACGCTCAAGCTCGAACCTGAAGGCTGTGCGCGAAAATATCGGGTCGGGACGGATTCTCGATTACTTTTCGCGACTGTTCTCTAATTCTCTGGTTTTCGTACCCGCCGAGATTTTTGCTAATCCAGTGACCGAAAGTTGAACAACCGATTACCGCCGCGGGCCGATCTTGGAATTCGGGCCGAGCGGCCCCGATTCCGCCGTGAAACGCCTCGAACGGGCCCCAGACCCCCCGTTTCGTTTTCAGCCCGGTCGACGGACCGTTGCACGCAACTAATTGCCGCTGACCTCGGCAACGGCATTGTTCAGCTTGATTAACGCTTAATGGACAATTCTCCTGGCTCTCTAACACCGCGTTTCGCAGTAAATCGTAGAGTTCGACGATTTTCTATGAATTATATTTTAAACATTCCCAGAATAAACTTTTCCCAGCCTCATACTGCAGATGTGCACGCATGCTCTTTTCCTCGCGCGTTAATTACCCGCCTTTGTGTCAAAGAGTTACAGTCGAACAAACAACCGGCGGCTATTATTATTATACCTCGAACTCCCAGCGGAGCAGTATGTCGGTTAGAGATCCCCGAAGGCGGACTTTTTACTGTCATGCCCATAGCGGCTGCATCAGTTTATCTTCACGCTCCTGTTCGTTTCTTTCCGTATTAAAAACATTAGCATACCACGGTGCATTTATTACGAGCCGCGTTGCTATCGGCCCATAAATTTCTATTCATACGCATACAAGATCAAACGAGGAATCGCTCTGGTTCGCAGGTAGAAGATTGTTCGGCGGTTACAGGATATTGCCGAAGGTTTGTCAGCCGGCAGTCCCGTCTCGAGTGAAGTCCACCGAGCCAGCGATATGTATGTTCAATTACGAGTGTACGCAACGGAACGGCCAGGTTGTTGGCGCCTGCATGGACGGGTTCCTGTTTGGAGCCTGTTGTCAACTGCCCCCGAAGAATTCTGCTCTCAGCAACTTGGACAAACTCGGCGCCACTTGGCCAGACTCGTTCGGCCTGCACCAGATCGACCATGTGCCAGATATACCGATTCTCTTGAACCCTGATGGGACACCATTGGGAATGACAGCGTTCCAGGATAGCACTGAAAATACCGAGACCCCTGGGAACCAGCTAAGCAACGAAGAGACTTCCTATACCAAGATCTCTATGTTCAAACCGCCTCCGACAACTACCAGGCCGTTCAGCGGCGCATACATCATGGATAGCATCCACAACGGTGAGAGACCCCAGATACCCTCTCAGCCAGACATCAGCAACCTGGAACAGAACTTCGGAACTCTGCTAGGACAACAGAACATCCTAAACGAATTGTCTCTATCTGGACTCCTCACTCACTCGGACAAGAATAACATCCAGCAAGTCTCGAACTCAAACCCCGTGACCACTTTATTGAGTCCTGATCAGATCCTCCAGATCGCTGACCCTGTCGATCAACTTCCAGCGCTGTTCTCTCAAGGATTGGGTCAGAACAATCACACCTCCGCGGACACGATACTCTTGAACGAGAATGGAACTACTTTGAACGAGACTTACAATCCTGACGAGCTTTTCAAACCCAGTACCGAGTCCAGTACCGAGTCTAGAAAGGTCTCCGAGACTACCCAGAGACCCAAAGTGACGGAACCTTTGCCAGTTACCACGAAGAAGAAACCTTACCATGGATCCACTTATCAGAGCAACCCTGGGACTCCTTGGATCAAGTTCCCTGATCAATTTTCGTCCTCTAATTTTGATCAGAAGTTCGGCACACCTTCTATGACCAAGTCACCGAGTGCTACCACGTATAATGATCAACAATCCACTACTACCGAAGCAATACTCGAGACAAACATCTTCGAAAAGGCTAGCACCGTTCAAGAAAGAGTGTCAACGAAGGATGTTGAAGCTACCGGTATTGGGGACGAGAGGACCACCACGCCGATGAGTACCTTGAGCAACGAGAAGGATGATGATCTAATTAGAGTGCCCACTATCACCTATGACACGCCATCGGGTAACAAGAAGGATGATACGGTGGACAAAGCGGAGCAGTCGATCAATCACATCATTTCCATTCTGAATAACACGAGACCCGGCTCCGGGACCACTATACACACCACTAACTCGCCCATTGACAAGTGGGTCAGCATCGACGAGCCTTACAAGCCTTCTCTCATCAAGATCTCCACCACGAAAGCGTCCACGCCTGGGCCATTCAACACTCAGACCTTCCCCTACGAGATGACTTACTCTACTTACCCGACGACTTATAGTCATTCATCAAGGCCGTCGACGCAGGCCAGCAATTATGGCTACACTCGAAACTCCACTGCCAATCCTCCAGCTCCCACAGTCATCGTTCTAGGACCTTTCGGAACGGAATTGTCGACGGAGACCACGAAGTTGATCACGAAGAAACCTGAGACTGCTAAGCCCACCGCTGGGTACCTGAGACCCGGTCCTTTGACCACGAAGAAGCCCAGTGTCTCTACAACCATCACTCACAATATCAGCACAGTGATTGCGAATGTTGCGACTAACAATGTTGTTTCCACGAGCATTTTCAGCGTGAGCCTGAAGGATGGCACCACTTCGAAGCCTACAGTTAGTAATAATTATAGTACAGAGCCTGTCGTTGCTGAAGAGACACAGACCTCTGTCAAAGTACCCACCAGAAGGCCTATAATCTTCACTACTTTGGCACCTTGGTCTTACAAGCCTAATTTCCCCTTCAAACAATCCACACCGTCGCTCATTTTCGCTGAGAACGAGCCGACACCTGTGAACACTGTCTTCGTGAAGGATACTAGTGTCTCCACGACCATAAAGATCAAGGCCACGACACCTCCTTGCGAGGACGAGACCCCTGCTCCTGATGATCTGATCAATTTCCCACCGGTTCGGAACCCTAATTTGAACATCTCCACACCTATTTCTCAGCAAGAGAAGCCGACCATCGTTGAGACTTTTAATAATACTCGTTATCCTGAGATCGAGATACTCGGGGAGAACGATATCCCCACGCCTACGTTTATCGAGGACGATGTGCTGACGAACAAGGTGGACACGTTCGTCAACAAGATCGTGCAGAGTCTGCAGGGCAACTTCCAGGTACCGCAAGTTGTTTCTACTTTAGGGATTTTTCCTGCTCGAACCAGAAGAATGATTTTTGTCCTAACATCTTCATGTCTTTCAGGGCCTCAAAGATATCGTATACAATCGAGCGAACGCCACCACAGTGACCCCAGCCGCTCCCACGAAGAGACCATCGAGCACCACGAAGAAACCCATAAGAAGACCAGCCTCGACGACCAAGCCTCTATCGAGTACTACAAAGAGACCAGCCACCACGAAGAGACCCGTCAGCCGTCCAACTTCGGCGAAACCATCGGCGACAGAGAAACCAGCTCGCCCTTCAAAGCCGACAACTTTCAAGCCAAAACCAACCACAGTGTCCAGCGCTACCACGAAGAAGCCTCAAGTGACGACGAAACGAACCAGACCGACTAGAAGACCTACCACCACTGTGGCTACCAGCACAGAAGCTATAGTCCTTGAAGAGGAAGAAACTAGTCCTGCTATCGCTGTTGATACGACCACTGTGGCCCAGACGACTGCTGGCAACGATCTGCGATCCCGTAAGTTCAGCAAAAGTTATCCCTCTGTTAGTTAGGATTCTTCATGAAAGAGCTGCTGCACTTTTCAATTAAACTAATTCTCTTCGCAGAATGTGGAATAAGGCCTCTAGCGAGGGAAGGTAAGATCGTCGGAGGCAAAAGCGCCTACTTCGGCAAATGGCCTTGGCAAGTCCTGATCCGTGAGGCTACCTGGCTGGGTCTCTTCACGAAGAACAAGTGCGGAGGCGTTCTGATCACAGAAAAATATGTGGTGACCGCCGCTCACTGTCAACCTGGGTAAATTCTAGATTCTAATCCACCTTTCACATATTCCTCTAGTTCCCTGAAGATCTACATTTTCTTATTGACCCTGCCCAGATTCCTAGCAACCCTGGTAGCCGTCTTCGGGGAATACGATCTCTCCGGCGAGCTGGAAGACAAACGCAGCGCGACGAGGAACGTTCGACGTGTTATCGTTAACCGAGGCTACGATCCTACGACCTTCGAGAACGATTTAGCTCTTCTGGAACTGGACTCGCCGATAGTGTTCGATGAACACATCGTTCCCATCTGTATGCCGGACGATGGGATCGACTTTACCGGGAGAATGGCCACTGTCACTGGCTGGGGTCGACTGAAATACAGTGAGTGGATCCTCGAGATGTTTTTCAGTTCTAATTTTCTGTATCGTGTTTGTATTATCGAGGAATGAGAAGGCGTATCTCGCACCTTTGTAATCCTGGAAACGAGACTACCCCCCTTAATAACAACTAATCACACATTCTGGAAATGTTTAATTGCAGACGGCGGTGTACCGTCCACTTTGCAAGAAGTCCAGGTTCCGATCATAAAGAACTCCGTCTGCCAGGAGATGTTCCAGACGGCAGGACACTCGAAGCTGATCCTGGACAGCTTCCTGTGCGCAGGATACGCCACTGGACAGAAGGACTCTTGCGAGGTAAATCATTGAATTGATTCCGTTGGGAACCATAAGTTCAGGGTTTCACGATTCATTCCGCTCCGCGGGAAAGCACATTAAGTTCCCGTTATACTTTCCTCGGTAAAACGGTGATGTACAATTTTATCGTTTCTTCAGGGTGACAGCGGTGGTCCACTGGTCATGCAACGACCTGACGGACGATGGTTCCTCGTCGGCACTGTGTCTCATGGAATTAAATGCGCTGCACCTTATCTACCTGGTGTCTACATGAGGACCACCTTCTTCAAGCCTTGGCTTCAAGGTGTCACTGGGACCAGGGGATTGGGGAACTGAGCCTCTCCTAACCGAACTACACTGGCATTGACGATTCTGTGCCGCCTGTATAAATGTACAAAGGAACACTAATTTATTTCCTTCGGGATCGATCGAGGATCGAGCAAACGGGATCTGCACACTTTCGACTTCAACCCTCTGCACTCGATCCCCTAAGACGTCCCGGAAAGTGGGACGTTGTTAATCTAGCTGGAAACTCGAATGTTCGTAGGCGAAAAAGTAGGAAGACGGAAAATTTGTTTAAATGTAACAGTAACTAATTTGGAACAGCACTTAGATTGGATCTGATTTTCACTTAAACGAGTTTCTGGCAGGTGATAGAAGATTCCGCGAGCGCGGAGGGTTAAATAGCGCGTCCTTATCGAGAGGCCAAGCGATTATTCGAATTTCGCAATAGTATCGCTGTCAGAACGAAAAAGGTACACTCCCTCGAAGCCGATCGATCGTGTGTACGTGAACGTTGCACCAGGGCACGAATGTGCCAGGCGAACTTTGCATCTGGATCAAAGATCTCGAGATCTCGTGGGCGTAATTTGTTAACGGAGCAACGAGCCGGCCCGCCCCAGTTCACAGGCTAACGAGGTGGGGCTCGTTCGGATACATGAAAAGTTTAAACGGCGAACGATGGAAAATCTGCGCCAAAAATCATTTTTAGGGAGAGAGAGAGAGAGTATACAGAGTTCCAGGAATTGCTAGAGTAATTTAATGAGCTGTCAAGATCATTGAAAAACTGATTTTCCTTTAATTAAACATCGGCCCCCGTCGTTCGTCATTTCGACCCTTCAATTATTGGATCGCACCATTGACGGTAAATTGCGATTCGAACAGAGTGTTGAGTACTATACAATCACGTGTTGCGAGCCTTATTTATTTCGTTGTTAGCTGTTATTTATTAAACCCATTTTTATACAAGATAATCGACTTTTTATTTACACCTTCTCCACACGGAAGCGCCGGAAACTATGTATTACGGTTGGTTGTCAAATTATTTTACTATTAAAAAATAAACTAAATTGAAATTCCACTATAGGTATCCAAAGAATTTAATTTATTAAAACTATTAGAAGAATTCCATTTGTTACCAAACTTCGAATTCCGTTTGTTTCCAAGTTTCGAAGTGTTCAGAATAATTTAATAATTCCATGTAGCTCGTAGATGGTGATACGGTAGGTGGTCAAATTATTTTACTATTAAAAAATAAGCAAAAATTAAAATTGCACTATATAGATATCCAAAGAATTCAATTTATTAAAACTATTAAAAGAATTCCATTTGTTACCAAGTTTCGAAGTGTTAAGAATAATTTAATAGTTCCGTGTAGCTCCACACGGAAAAGGGATGAAAGCGCCCGAGCACCACACGCGGTTGTTCATACTAATTACCCTCTTTCTGTTGTCCCAGTTGGCTAAACAACAACCAACATGGCTACTCCATCAGCGTTACCGAGAATTTTTCATCTGATACAGCTTCGTATTCACGTCGTAACCTTTTTACGCTCCTGGAAGGAGATCCACCCACTCGTCTAGCTACACCTCACCCTCCTGCTAAGAAATACACTGTTTCTTTGCCGCCTTCCATTCTGAAGATTTGATTCGTTGCTCTCAGACGCAAGTAATGTTACTCTAATACCATTTCTTTCCCTTTTCGCCTATATCGAATGATTCCGGGGAGAAATCTTTTTTAATACGCTACTGGTTCCAATCACAACCCCCTGAATTTCATAAAAGTGAACCACAACGATGGCGACACCGTAGACACCTCCTCTGTGCTACCTTTTCCAATATTTTCCCATTTGCTGCTCGGGAACATAAGTAATAATACCATTTATTCTATCGCTTTTCCTTTCCCCGAAGCCTGCGGCGACGTGCGGGAAAATTCCAGGAAAAATGTTTTCCACGATGCTACTGGTTCATGTTACACCCCCTTGAGTTGCTGCCTTTTCATTCTGAAATTATTATTCATCTTTCTTCCCATTGCAAAGGGCAAGTATTTTTAACTGCATTTATTAAAACGATTCGAAGGAGAAATAAAAAATCCTTAAGGAGCACCGTGTCTAATGAAGAAAAATATCTCGGGAATTAATTGAGGTATCCGTTCGCTCATCTAATTTCCTCGAGCGTGCGTCATTCTTTATTTTGTCGCCACCGCGGCGATTACCATTAGTTGACAGTTCTATTTTGCATAACGATCCGCTGTCTAATTAGCGACAATTAGAAACCGGCGAATGCGGTAGAGTTGAAACGACGCTGATCAGGTTTCTGGAAACAGCGGTAACCTGAACTGTTGCGTCCCAACGCTGCGCAGGTGGTTAATCACAGGTGACGCGTCCATTTACGCGGAAAAAATATAAAAAGAAAGGAACGGGTCGGGCCGATTCGGGTTGACCAGTTACGTGACCGGGAAATATCCTCGAGAGGGGTTTGGTTTTATTGTTTCCACGCACGACATGTTTGATTAATCCTCCCCGGGAGGATTAACCCTCTGCACTCGGAGCTATTATAATTCCAAAACCAAACGGTTCTTCCGACCTAGAGTATGTATATTTACATTTTATATAATTTCTTTGATTTTATCAGTTCTAATATTTTTCCCATTTGATTGATTCAAAGAAGTTTGATAATGTAAACAATAGTTCAAAGTGCTAAGGATTAATAAGCACTTTCGCCCACGCTGGCCACGCGGAATACGCGGCTTTCGTTTTGATTTTCCCCATTGAGAAACGCGGACTGAATATAAATAGCCGTTACACGAGTAACGCGAGACACTTTGCCATTTCCACGGACAGGTGGTCGTGCGCCGCGAGTGCATGCATGCTACGGACGCGTATCGCGAGCACATGAACCGTGATTGCATCGAGGTAAACACGTCGAATCTCTAATCCTCCAGAAAAGTGCTTCTCTGGATGAATCTGGCCAGGAGAGTCGCTAGACGAAGCTAGAATCCCTCTTCTCCGACGAATCCTAGTCAATTTCAGATTTTATGCATTTACAAAAAAAAAAAATGGGTTGGTCAAATTTGAAACAGAAGATGAATTAAAATTGTTAAAGCAAGAATTGAATGTGTATCTGGCCCCCACAAATCTATAGAAGGATTTCTTCCTCTTTGTCAGGGTGTCCCGTAATTAATAATTGCGGAGGATCGAAGTGTAATTTTTACTCCCTTTTAATTGAGAGAGGATTATTTTATCTACTCTGGCGAGTGGCCATTGGTGTCCTCCAATTAAGTGAAACGTGTAATTTTTATCTCCTGAAATCAAGGGAGGATTCATCTACCCTAACAAGCGGTGAACCAAGTCCTCCGATCTTTTGTGGCGTTCTTCAACTAATTATGAAACCTCGAATATCTTTTTTTGAGGTAGCTAATTTATGATCAGGCGTAGCTGGGTTGAAAGAATAATTACTGTTCACCGATGAGGGAGTCCCACAGCTGAGGAACACCCTGTACGTGGAGCAGGATCGACCGGCCAGTAGAACATCAGGACACCCGGATCAATACGACCAAGAGAGACCGAAACAATGGCGGTGCGAGAAGAACGACAAGGACGGAGCTCAACACCTACACGATTATGCGCCCGTTGAACGGCGCTGCTGCGTCCTGGGACAGGATGCAATCTTCGCGGAAGCTCATGCCTGCTTTTAAACTGCCTACACCGGAAAAGGTGTTTCGAGATCGATCTCGAAACCACCTCGCAAAGACCTGAAAATCTTAAACGCTTCCCCGAATCTCAAACCACATCAAACGTCTACAAAGCCCGAGCAATCAAAAATTCTAGAAACAGGTAGAACCCCTGGAAAATTCTTCCGACGAATCTGACAAACCAGCAACAATGTACAATTTAAAAAATTTTTGAACCAGCGAGGAGGAAAGAGAGCAACTGGGACTACGATCTAATTAAAGACTCTCGTATTAATTGAAGAGTGTTGTCGCAGGTGATGATCCTTTCAGCGATCGAAGAAGATCGTCTCGCCAGTCTCTCCTCTGTCCAAGTGGGGAAAGGTTATCGCGCGTGTAAAATAAAAAGGGACAATCGAAAATCTGAATGGAGAGAAAATGTCACCTGGGTCGTGTCGAGGAAAAAAGCTGGGGGACGCGCAAGCGCGTAGCTTCCCGCGAGCTTGTGCTAGGGAAACCGGAACGACGTTGGAAGTATAGATTGCCAATGCTGCCGCGGCTGGACTCAGTCCTCCAGCAAACTCCAACGAGGACTTGTTGATTCCGGGAACTAGCAAGACAGGCGGCTGATCCTTCCTTGAGAGAACAACCGGCTGAGCTGAGGCAGGACTTAGTCGCAAAACAATGTAAGTCCGATTAATTACGCTCCGTTCCCCGCTTACAACTGCATCTCGCGGCTGTTTGCAACTGCATCTCCGAGTTCAACCCTTAATACTTGCTGCCGGGTGCAGCCTTGGTCGCTATCTTGTTCGCACGATCTCCAGAAATGAAACGTAGACTGTTGGAACAGGGATATTTGCATATCGTAGCTGGGGGATAAAGATTTGCACGTAGTTGCTATTCTCCCTGCAGAGCTCTACTGTTTTATTGCGATACGAATCTTCTGGATTTTATCAAAATGTTCAACAGAGGTGTATTATTTTCTGGGTTCTTTCTTAATATTCTGTAATTTTTCAACATATTTTCTGTTCAGAGTTAGAACTGTGTATGCGTCTTGCACAGATGTGTTGTTTTCAGGGTTCTTAATATTCTGTAATGTATTAAAATATTTTCTGTTGTATGTTAATGTTCATGTTTTCTTTTTGTCGCCAACCATTGAAAGTCGCGCCAATCGCATGTGAGTAGCGCGACTGTCGACCGACCATTCAGATTTACACTTCCCGTTTCTACGCGTCTCACAAAAAACTTGTTCGTCCAACAATATCAAAATAAATTATTTATTGCATCACCTAATAATGCGTGAAATTGATGCGCACATTATAAGTCGAACAACGAGATTAAAATCAATTTGCACGTTTTGCTGTAACTTCGGTAACAAGTTTACCTTTACTTCAATATACAATTAGAGATTTTGTGTGAGATTAATCGCGAGGCAATTAGCTAATTGCTAGCTTGGGAACACTGTTCCATAAACCTTCTAGTCTATCTTAAATCAGTAAGAATATATGTAGAACTAAATTTGCTATAATTGTTAGAAAAGATTACAAGCAGATTGCAGATCTTTATACGAAATAAAAATGTTAATAGATGAATAAAACTATAAATATTTTTATCAGTTTATTATAAATTTGAGTGGGTAGCGAGCTACAGGTCGCGGGTCCGGTTTTCAGAGATCCCGAAATCTCCCCGGTGCATCCGATCGCGAGTAAAAGATGCGCACGTGCGTTGCATTGGCAGTGGTCGCTCTGGCGAGCACGATGCACTTCGGTGTCGATGCATGGGGCGGCCTTTTCAACCGATTCAGCCCGGAAATGCTGTCGAACCTGGGCTACGGTGGCCACGGCGACTACATGACCAAAACGGGACTGTATCAGGTAATAATTCCACAGGCTAATTAAAAGCGGCAAGACGTTCCCGCTAGTCGTCCAACCCTATCGCAATGTTGCAACTCTGCCGCAGTACGACCGGCGTTCGATCGATATGTATTATTTTCACGTAACAACTGCATAGAAACCCCGCTGTTCGTTACGAACGATCCTCGCGAGAGAACGCGAGAGATACTCTCGATAATAATTGATCCCGTTAAAAATTCCAACGATCTCCTAAAAAATCTCACGCAATCCGACGTCGCTTCTGCAAACGTTGCGCCTACGATTAATATGCGTCGCAGCGTCTCTCCGAAACAGAAGACGGAATTAGTTGATCAAATTTAAAAATGGATTGTTGCAATTCCTTAACCCTTTGCACTCGGAGCAATTTGAACTTGAAGATTAAACATTTCTTCCGACCTAGAACATTTCCATTCCCTATGGTTTTTAAAATTTGATGGATATGAAATATTCAATAATGTAAACAATATTTTGAAGAATGGTACAGCAATTTTCTAAAACTAGACATTTTTAGTGCTCGTTTAATTTACCGAGACAGTTGAAATGAAACTTTCCCATATTTGCCGAGAAAACGCTAACGGGATCAAGAAGAGATAGCATAAATCGCGGGGAACTTTATCAACGGGAAAAGAATTTCCACTTCCGTCGCAAAGAGCCATTCGCAAATTCGCCGGTGGCACGTACGGCGGCCATTCAGCGCTAAGTTATGGCAGTCGAAGCATGACCTGCTCCACTTTCGTTGCGACACCGCGTCTCTCGCAGTCCCCGTGGGGAACTCTAACTTTCGTGTCTCGGTTCAAGCGACCGCTGTCTGGCGCCTACGGGAACTCATATGGGGAATCGATGGAGGAATTGGCGGAAGTCCCATGCGAGGAGAGACCATGCACAGCTAACGAACACTGTTGTGCCGGCTCCGTTTGCGTTAACGTTGACAGAGGTAATTCTCATCTTGATCCCCTAATCTGATCGGACCGACCACAATTAAGGGGATTTTCAAGGGGATAGGTTCTCGAGGCCATTTTTGCACAAATATTCAAGAATCTTTTGCGCACGTATTTAATGGTACTTGAAGTACATGTGTGATTTTGGTCAAGTGAAAACAATAAAAAATTTTTATGGAATGCTGTTTGATCTTCTTACAATCTGCAATTTCTAGATCTGAAATAAATTAAAATCGTACTAAATCCTGTTGTATTTTATATCCTAGCATTTTTGAACATTTTCGAAAGCCATAATTGCATAAAGATCCGCAGTCTATCAATTAATATGAGAAACTATATTTACCTATCGCGGGTTTTTCGAAAGATTATTACGTGCAGAAACATTATTTTTCACGTTTTCTTGAAAAATGGTCAAGTGCTTAGGGGTAAATATCGATGGAGGATTGAATGATTATGGTTTCCAGTGGTCGGACACTGCGTGTTTGACTTTGGGCAAAAGCAAGGCGAACTATGCAGGAGGGACAACGACTGTGAGACTGGTTTGATGTGTGCCGAGGTTCCTGGCCGTGAATCCCGATCGTGTCAACCACCGGTCACATCGAACAAACTCTACAGTAAGTATCAGCCCTCCACCCACGCACTATTCGATTATTCTTTGCCCCTTGAACGAAGTCTCACGGTAGAAGGTCAATTCACATATTACGTCAAAGAGATAATTATAAGCTCTTACGTACAGACGATGTATATATAAATTGATCAGCGTAGTAACCGACCCTTTGAATGATTCCAGATGAAGAGTGCAACATATCCGGCGAGTGCGACATCGGACGCGGCCTGTGCTGTCAGCTGCAAAGACGTCATCGACAGACACCCAGAAAAGTACTGACGTTGCACTAAACCCTCTCCTCGCTGTCTATTCACCGCGTGATCGATAGATTTATTTTTTCAAGTTCGCTGGAGCTCGAACGAGTTTTTCTTCCGTTTCTTTCTGGCATCCTCGCTCCAAATTTTTATCGATTTGCTCTCGAACATTCTTATTATTTATTTGCAGTTTATTTTAATGTGGTCGTATTAAAAAAGAGGAGAATGCTCCTGATATTGTCTTCGTTTAGATTCTTGAGATCATTTTCAATAGAGAATCGTTCCAAAGAAAATCTGGGACAATCGAGTAGTGTCCTGTTGTAGTTCACTGTTTATTTATCAATTTTGTAAATCTGTTTGATTTCCCGAATTTTTCGAATGTCGCCACCCCCAATTAACCCTTCTCCTCTTTCCCCAGGTGTGCTCCTACTTCAAAGACCCCCTGGTGTGCATCGGACCAGTCGCAACGGACCAGATCAAGTCCGTGGTGCAGTACACTTCCGGTGAGAAGCGGATCACTGGTCAGGAGAATCGATTCTTCAAGAACGATCCCTTCGCCTAAACGCCCTCGATCATTCGAGAGTGGGCGGGAAGCGTCGCAAGAAATCAAACCCACCGCACACAATTCTCACGGATCTGATTCAGTATAATTTCGCTACGATTCGGCGAGCTGTCGATTCGAAATTCTTTCGATTCGTTCGATGCTTCCGGTCCCGGTCCTCCAAGACGTAGCCACTTCGCTGAACCGGAAGTTGATCCGGCTGGAGGACGAAAGAACGCGCCTTCCAATCGGTTTTCTCCTAACATTATTGCGACTGAGAACTATAATACATATCAGAGTAGCCTGTCTCCTAGTACTATAAGGAAAAATACATATCAATGAGAAGATCTACGGGGCGCGTTTTCCAGAGATTAGCCTCGATCGTCGACGAGCCTCGTGTACAGGGTGGTTCTAAACATTCGTCCCAGATCGTCAGTCAATTTTCCCTTGTTTCTCGTTCCTATTAGTTCAAACGACTAGCATTCTGAAACACTAATCTCCATCGAAATCGAACGCGTTTCGCCGGGGGAACATGATTTCGTTGCTCTGTACACGAGCGAACCCAACAGATCCTCGAATCGAGTTTCCTGGATCTCCTCGAATTACTCAAACGCACAGACAGAGTAACAAATATATTTTCGATCGGCTGATTCTCGGCATAGAGGTCGGACAAATGTCAATGGTCAGATAGACGGAATATTTTCTCATGGGGAAGCGGCGATCGTCGTCAAACTACAAACGATTTATCCAAACATAGAAAAAAAGAAAGAAAAGAGGACTCTGCCGAAGGAAAACGATTTTCGTCGGTGTCTGCGGGAAATAGTTAACATAGCAAATTAAACACTACTACTACTACGTGCGAGTGAAGTCGTATCGCGGATTTTTCCTGAACGGGATCGGTCCGAGATGATAATTATACATATCAATGAAGTTTCTCGCTTCGCGTAGCCTATATTCCAAAATTCTTTAGACGTACTTACGTATGTATACGTAGAGATTCGGTATCCTAGAATTCTGTTGTAAGTGTGGCTGCCGCTCGATCAGACAACTCTCAAAGTATCGCGGAAAATCCTAACATATCAAGAATTACAATCGCGGGAATCGCTCTTGACTTATTGAAACCTCGGAGGTCGCTTCGTTAAGTGTTAATTAAACGAACAAAAAAGAGAAAAACGTCGTAGCGTAACAAGTATCTAACAAATATACATATAAATAATGTCTATATGTATGTATATTATATTTATGGGAATCGCTACGTTAACTACGTCTACACTTACGTCTATTGTATTACTAAAAAACGAGATGAGATTTCGATCATTCTTGGAATCGCAGGTGTGTGTTTAGCTCGTAATTCGTGGCTTCGGAAAGAAGAAAAAAGACACGGAGCAAATGTTGCAATTATAATCTTATTAATCGGAAGCCGCGGTGCTATTTTTCTTTTCCGTTCGTTTAGAGAGAGAGAGATAAACTAAAAAGAAAAAGATAAATAAATGAACTATACTATTTAATGAAAATGGTCATCGCGGACACTCTTTCTGATGCGTCAAAGTACCTGCTGCGAAATCTGGACAACCCCTCGTTTCTACGCCACTGATGCTAGTCATCGGGAGTCCAAGCACACAAACCAAACAAAATGATAAAAGACGAGAGAGGATGAATCGTATTTCTAGTTACACAGGGAAAATGAGAATATTATTACACTTCCAACGTTGATCGTTATATCTTGTAAGGGAAACTCTAACATATCATGTGAATGCCTAAATCCATTAAGGAGAATTTTAATCTTGTGAATGTTATTACGCGAGAGATATATATATATACACACATGTATATATATGTATATCGTATTGAAATTATATTTTTATCTTCGATCGATATGTATACTTAAACGGTATATATTTACATAGTATTCATATATTTTCCGGAAGCGTATATCTATAAAACTAATTGTAAAACTATACCCTCCGGTGCGTCGTGCGTGCTAATGCAGCTCGAATTGTTATATTGTTTTTCGGTTTCTGATGGAATTTTTTATTATACGATGTGATAACTACTGATAAGATGATTTCATAAGTTCATTTCGTGATCGTTGTATTATTATGTTTGTAAAAATGAGAAAAATTACAAAGTGATACCGATACATATCATAGGTTAATCGCTTGTTCGATGATTTGTGGACGGAGTTTGCAGATTATTGTTTAAAGTTTATTTAAACGTGCGACTCATTGGGGGACTACGGCCGCTTCGGCCCTGAGTCAAAGTACCTCTATCGAATGAATTAATTCCACCATAATTATATGTCTATAACTATATGTACTGTTCAAAATTATATTGCAAAGTTACGCTAGTTTAATGTGAAATACAATGTGGTGCATACAAAACTATTAAATCTGCTGCATTTACTTCTCTTAACCCGCATCATTATTTTCTCCCTGTAGATCAGACTAAGATTTATTCTAGTAAATCATTCGATGATGATTGATAGACTACCTTGCAGACTCGATAATCCGAGCTGGAAGGAAAGGAAGTGTATAACAAATTTCTTTCGAGATTGTTTTATTAAAAGAAGATTTTGTGAGGCATTAATAAACGTCTGGTTTGAGCATTTATCCTGCACGAGATCGCCTAACTACGAGCGCCGCAAGATGGCCGCGTTTCTCTTAACTCTTCGTTAAATATTAAGCTTCCCCGACCATTTTTCTGGTAAAATAAGTACGCATTCTGCTCGGAATTTTTCTCTAAAAAATCCAAGAGCAGTTTGCGACGTTAGAGTACGGTTTTTCCATTTGAAATTCCCTCCATTGTAATCGATACACCGGTCTGCCAACTGGAATATTCTAGAACAGATGGCAGGTCAGATTCTTGAACATCCGTTGCAGGCAACAAGATGGTCGCATAGCTCCGACGACGAGCGAACGTAATTTCTGCGAAAGTGGACGCTCCCTGACAGCAGGGATTTTGTTAATAACAATCTAGTCGCGAGTATTTTGCAAGCAACATGACCGCGATTCCGGGCACCGTGGCCTTCGATGAATACGGCAGGCCGTTCCTCATTCTTCGTGATCAACACAAACAGAAACGGTTAACCGGCTCCAATGCGATCAAGGTAAATTCGTATTCTTTAATTAATATTCCTTCTCCCCCCTCTCTAAAAATATTAATTGTCTTTTAAATATGTCTTCGATCACGGTTTCATCAGGTTCGCAAATTCAGATATTCATTTACGGACCGACCACGTGAAGCGTGTAGCAATGGCGGCGTCACGGGCTTGGCTCATTCTTAAAATGATAATTGAAAAATCGAACTCGACTCGGAGATACGATTTTCGTTGGCTTATTTTATATTCGAGGAAATTATTTATGTGTTTCGGCCTCTTGATAGGGTAAACGCAGATTGTTTTATTGATGTATTTCTTTTTGACCATAAAAGGAGATCCATGACTCTATGGAAGAGCCTGATGGAACTTCCAAAATTCAGTTAATCTCTGAGTCATACTAAATTTGACTTGTACAATATTTTTAATCTGATAATCAAACAGCGGATTTGATGCATTTATGACAAAAAGAATTTTCAATCTTAAAAATATTAAGAAAGAAAATAAATGTCTATTTCATGCTAGATTATTCAGCAATTCAGATAGAAAATTTCTATTTTGTTATATTATTTAAATATGAATTCTCAATTTTCAGTCACACATTATGGCTGCCCGTAGCGTGGCCCACATCCTCAGAACTTCCCTGGGACCCAAGGGTCTGGACAAGTTGATGGTCAGCTCTGATGGAGACATTACCGTAACGAACGATGGTGCGACAATCCTGAAGAACATGGATGTGGACCATGAAATTGCCAAGCTGATGGTTCAACTCTCCCAATCTCAAGACGACGAAATTGGAGACGGTACTACAGGAGTAGTAGTCCTAGCCGGTGCTCTTCTGGAGCAGGCTGAGCAGTTGTTGGACAAAGGGATTCATCCAATCAGAATAGCAGATGGTTTTGAAATGGCAGCAAAATGCGCTACTGAACATTTGAAAAACATCTCTGACACCTTTGAGGGGAGCAGTGAAAATCGGGAAGCTTACATCAACATTGCCATGACCAGTCTTGGGTCAAAAATGTAATTACATCATTCTACACCTGTGTCTGTATTTACTGTAGTTACACATTAGTAATATATTGTTTATTTTCTTTTGCAGCGTCAACAAATGCCACAGGCAGATGGCGGAGATAGCTGTGAATGCTGTGTTCGCAGTTTTGGACCCTGATACGAGGGATGTGAATTTTGAGCTGATCAAGGTTGAAGGGAAAGTTGGGGGTAAACTGGAAGATACTATTCTGGTCCATGGTGTGGTGGTGGACAAGGACTTCAGTCATCCTCAGATGCCCAAGGTATGAGAGGCTACAGTATTTAATAGAGAAAATGTCGAGTCGGATCGAGACAAGAATTTTGTTGAGATTGGAATGAGTTCTCGAAAATTTTGAAATTCTCGACTATGTCGAGATTCTCGAAGGTTTCGGGATTCTCGAAAATTTCAGGGTTTTCAGTATACGATTACTGTTATAAGATTTGCTTTAAAAGCAATCGTGGTATGAGATTTCTGATATTTGAGGTTTCCAAAAAACACATTATAAAATTTATTCGTTGAATCTTCCTTTTTTTTCGGGTTCTTGCACACCCCTAGTATTTAATAATTACTAGACCATTTCAAGTATTATTTTTCCTGATGATGACGAATAGCAACAGAGAAGGGCGAAGGTTCAGGAAATTTGTTTAGTCTACTTTCTTTAAGACTGTTGCTCTTACTATCATTTGATAGTCAGGGAAATAGCGAGAATCTCTAGTGAACTATTCAATGACCTGGCCTTCGCAGTGGCTTCAATGATCACAAGATTATGAGAGCTGAAGGAAAATTGTTTCTTTTAAATGGTCGACTTATGTCAATTATTGAGTACATACAGGAGAATGGATATTGTGTTATAGAAACTGGAAGACGTAAAATTGGCGATTCTAACATGTCCGTTCGAACCACCAAAACCGAAAACAAAACATAAGTTGGACGTTACCTCTGTGGATGACTACAGGGCGCTGCGGGAGTATGAGAAGGAGAAGTTCACGGAAATGGTGAAAATGGTGAAGGATGCAGGAACGACTCTTGCAATTTGCCAATGGGGTTTCGACGATGAGGCCAACCATCTTCTTCTGCAGAATAAGTTGCCCGCCGTTAGATGGGTTGGCGGTCCTGAAATCGAAGTGAGTATTGTAAAATTCATTATTTTATTGTCTTAATATTTGAGAATTTTCCCTGTGATGAAAACTTGCGACGGAAGAGGGTGAAAGACCAGATAATTAGGTTATGGAGTTGCAGGCATTTAAATATTCTTTACTGAATAAATAAAAGTGAGACCTAAATTCTATGACTAGTAATCGGTTTTTCACAGTGGCTCTGATGACAAGATTATGAGATCTGAGGGAAATTCCCCATGTACTTAATACATCAAAGTAAAAATATATGGAATATAATATGTAAAATATATGAAAATCTTTCCAGTTAATCGCTATCGCTACCGGTGGTCGCATAGTTCCACGATTCGAGGAATTAACGCCAGAAAAGCTTGGCCACGCTGGTATCGTCAGAGAATTAACTTTTGGAACTACCAAGGACCGAATGTTGATCATCGAGAAGTGCAAAAATTCCCGAGCAGTTACAATCTTCATTCGCGGCGGTAACAAGATGGTAAGTGTGCGAACTTTTAGTTTTAAAAGAAACATAGCAAGGAGAATTTCAGCGGTGTTAAAAATATACCTTACTGACCAGACACCTTGCAAAATTAATGCATTAAAATATTTACCGGTTCAATTTTCGCACTATCGATTGAACATCGTTCTTCTAATGCTACAATCACATACCTAATACGACATAGATTCGACAGCGATGGCGACTTATGGTCGATGGTGGAGCCACCATTCTTTTTCGCGCGAGATACGATTTACGCCATATATTAGATAGCGGATTTTATGCATTTATGACAAAAATGAGTAGATGTAATTTAAAGTAGAATTTAAAAATACTATTATATTATCCTCAATCGATGGAACATGTTAAATGAAAGAAAATAATTTTCCATTTCACTCCAGTTTGTTGCAATCCAGCTAGAAAATTTTTATTTTGCACATAGATCCACTGTCTAATGACAATTCATGATTGTAGGTATTAATTAAAATATAAAAATGAATTACACCATTTTCAGATCATCGAGGAAGCAAAGCGAGCCATCCATGACGCTCTCTGCACTGTTCGCAATTTAATACAGGACCAAAAGATTTTGTATGGTGGTGGCGCAGCTGAGATTTCTTGCGCCATAGCTTGTGCTAAGTATGCTAATAAGATTAGCACTTTGGAGCAGTATGCTTTCCGTGCTTTCGCTGAAGCTTTAGAAGCTGTGCCACTAGCATTGGCTGAGAATTCTGGACTTTCTCCAGTGGATACCTTGGCTGATATTAAGGCTCGCCAGGTGGAAGAGGATAATCCCGCCCTTGGCATTGATTGCTTGGCCCGTGGTACCTCTGGTGGGTACCGAACTATCAATATTTTAATAGTCTTCTTTTTCCGAAAAAAGGAATAAAAGTGCTAAAATTCTGTTTCATTTCGCAGATATGAAAGCCCAGAACGTGATCGAGACCCTCACCAGCAAGTCTCAGCAGATCCTTCTGGCCACACAGCTGGTCAAAATGATCCTGAAGATCGATGACATCCGGTCGCCAAACGACGCTTCCGACGGACTCTAACAAAACTAATTTCTGCTTCGAGAATTATTGTATGAAACAAAAAGAAATTGATTATAATTAATACTACACTCTTCGCCCTTCGGCTCAGCCCCGAGCTTCATTCACACTTATAATTTGGACGTAGAATTTAGTTTTGTCTATCGTTACTTCAATTCTCGTCCGTTCGCTGCAACAATAATTTATAATAATGATGGCGCGATGCAACGCCAATAAATCGTTTCACTTTTTACCAACTCTCGTGTCTCCATTCATTCTTAACTCTTTTTTTAAAAATTCAACACCATCCTTTTCCTCAACGATTTCTTTTTTTATTTTTCATTGTAGGAACAAAGAAATTTGTCACATCGAGTCAAGGTATATTCGCGCAAACAGAGTTCTTTCTGTACACTTTTTTTTTCGTTTCCCAGGACAATAGAATCTCTTTGTTTTCGAAGGAGGGTTTCTTTTTCTCTGTGGTGTGTGTGTGTGTGTGTGTGAATTTTTTAAAGCATAAACACAAATGCAGATCGACAAACGTAAGAAAACAGAAATTTTGTTAGAATCTCTACTAATAAAATGGCACAGAATACAATCGCTTGTACATATTTATAAATTATATTATAACAACAATATATACCTCTGTCTTTCTCTCTCCTGCTCGTGTCTCTCTCGCCCATCTTCTGTCCTCGGTCTGCGGGGAACCGACCTCGTAATTAATCTTTCTCGTATCACAAAATATACAATCTCTCTCGCACACTCTCTGTCCCTTTTTCTTTCTTGCCAATCCCTTTTTACACATTAAGTACAGATCTCTAACGTTTTACCGGATGTTCCGTGCAATAAAGTTCTCTGCCTTGCAACATTCGATAGACTTACAATATCGACGACAACAACGCGTACCATTAAACTCTTTTAATCTTGATAACAACGCTTCTGTAAACGCAAGGGATACAGAATTTTCGGCACTTCATGTCTCACTGTAGCCACGCTCACAGGGTTAAACCGAATTCACCATCGTGCAAAATGCAAGCCCCAGCAGAGCCTTTCCATCGCATAATCCTCGCCATAGTCCTCGCATAATCACCGACTAGTACCCTCGAGTACGCCACTATGAATAACGAAACGAAAAACATGGTTTTCCTCTTACGATTCTCTTTTTCTTTTTAGCTAGCCACTCGAACGTATTTGAGTCGACGTTGTACATTGCGCGGACAGGAATTATGCTTCGTAAAATACAAATTACTCGAGTAAAAAAAAATATATAAAATCGTGATATCGATGACCCGCTCGATGCGTTCTTTAATTTTCTCCCTCTTTTTATAATCATTCTTCTCACCCCTTCATCTTTCACCCCCTCCCTTTCGTTTTGGCTTCGTTAATAAATAGGCTATGCGAATTTGATTACTTGTTACTCAACTAAAAAGTTACATGCGCAGCGGGGCCACTAAGTTTTCTTCGCAGCTATGGTTACACCTTCTTGAGCATTGGCAAATGCAGTACTTCCGGTATTTCGATGTCTTCCAATCGGATGTCCGACGGATTGAATGGGAACCTTACTGGGTACGAGTACTTTAGATCCATCAACAACTGCAACACACAAACAATATCAAAATGAAACAGAATTATTTATTTCATGAATTCATCGAAAGACTACACTACATTAATTAATGTCCTACTGTCTGCAAATTGGTTTATCGCACACAGAAGAATTTGGCGATCTTCGCTCACCTGCTCGTTGGTCTCGCCGCGCTCCTTCAACTTGTCCTGCACCTTCTTGATGAACGAGACCGGGACCCTGGTCTCGAAGTCGTCAGCAGGCGTGTACAAGTTGAGAATCTTGACGATCTGGTTGGCGGTCAATTTGTTGCACATTTCGCAAACAGAATAGACATCTTCGTCGGTTTTTCGAGCCTGTAATAGCTGGGCGGCTTGGATAAGGGGTTGAAAAGCTTCCGAGGCCTGCTCTAGTTTTCGATCCCTGCCCCATTGTTCCAGATAACTCAGATTGTACCTGATCTGCATCCCCTTGGTCCACTGACACAGTTCGTTCCTCAGAAGTAGATTGTTCAGCGCGCTGGCGCACATGAAGTAGAACAGCTGTTTAAACAACTGAACCACGATTTCAGGATCAACTCCATGATACTGAAGAATCTTGTACACGGAGCTGAGTTCTTCTAGAAGCTTATCCAGCTTCTGTTGCGTGGATTCTGGTTCCTCGCCCATTGACGAGGATCTTGGTCGACCTGTTAGGCCGGATATAGCCTCGTGCTCGAGAAGAGCAGGCACGGTGAGAGCCTGGATCCTTTCCTTCAGGTTTGTCACGATGTTGTTGAAGATCCAGAGAGCTACGTTGCTCAGGACCACTCTGTATTCGTTCAGGTCGAAGTTCCTTAGACATTGCTCGTTTTGTCGGGGTGTGTTCTCGATCTGGAACGGTTTGTCTCCGGAATATTGCTTCAGGGTGTGCAGCAACCTCAGGGTGTTGCTCAGCCACAGGACGCTCGAGTCGAAGTCTTCTCGTTTTTTCACCACGCGTTTCACAGCGTTCAGGTAGCTGGTCAGCAGCTGGCGGACCTTTTGATCGTCGTTTATGCAGTCCGTGTGCCTGATGCACATGAAGAGGATGTAGGCTGGCAGGCCGGGCAGCAGGGTCACCGAAATCCTTGGCTTCAGGTCTGCAACAATTGATTGTTGTGATAATCTAGTACGATGATGTTGGATTCTTGAATAATCTAGTGAGCTGGCCTTACCGATGACGAGGTGGCGAATGATCACGTTGATGTCCTCTTTCCTGAACTCGAACATCCCCTCGTAGTCCCTCTCCTTCTTCCTGATGGCAGGCATGTTGCTCCCGTTGTCACCCGAGTTGCCAGTGGAAGACATAATCGCGGAATCGCTCGCTGGTTCCGTCGTATCTGGCACTGAGACAGAAACACGAAACACTTTGAGTATCGTTTCATCAATTTAGCTTTTCATGAGACTTGTGAATAATCAGAGATATGATGGGGTGAGTTATGGTCTGCGAGAAGTGCGATGACTATGGACACTGGACCACAGACTCACCGGCGCCCCTCGTAGTGTAAGGGCGATCTCTATTCTCCTTAGCATCGTCTCCCTCATCTTCGCAAGCATTAAATACCAGAAAGCTTTAATACCTATTCTGAGTGCGTGTATATTACACCGCAAGCTTTCTAAAAATACCGTGCACAGAAATTGCGAAAGAACTTTGAACATGAATTTTTGTTCGAATTTTCTCCGCAATTTTTGTACATTGTAGAGTAGTTTCAAAGAAGTGTCTACTTACAGCCTGCGTCCCGGAGACGTTTCGCGAGTATTTTACACTGCCTCTTGAACTTCCTGCATTCCTCCGCAATCTTGTCGTATTTCTCCTGCAGCTCCTAATTGTTTTTAAAAGATGTGGTTAAAGATTCCATTTATAGTTGGAATAAAATCACTGTGCTTTTTACCAAATTTTCGGTGGTCACCCTGGCGATCTCGTGCTGCATGAAAGCCTCGGTCTGAGTCTGCGGCGATTTGCTCAGGTTCACCGAGAGCAACTTCTGCTGCTTCTCGATCTCCTCTTGCAATCTATCGATCTCCGCTCTCCACTCGTTCCTCTGCTCTCTCCAACCCTTCTCCTTTGTCTGCAGCTCATCCTCCAGTTGTCTACGAAAAGCGAAAACGTCAAATCCTCTCCTCGAACCCCTATGAAAAAGTTGTTCAATCGAAAGTAAAGGGAGGAAACGACTTAGCTAGCAACTATAACATGTGCCCATAATTACGAAAGTGGTCCTATACAGGGTGGTTCCTTATGAAAAAATAAGAACAAAATATGGAATAAAATTGTTTCATTCGAGGCTTAGTTTTCGAGGAAATCGAGTTTGAAAATCCAATGCGTACGTATGCTGTTACGGCTAAGTTACGGTTCGTCGAGCAATGATAAAATAAAATGTTGTTCCTTAAAAGTCTTCTGTGTAGACATTGTTTACAAACACGATACGCGTTACACGTTGCTCGACGAACCGTAACTTAGCCGTAACAGGATACGTACGAATAGTATGTCGAACTCAATTTTCTCGAAAACTAAGCCTTAAATGAAAAAATTTTATTCCATATTTTGTTCTTATTTTTTTCATAAGGAATCATCTTATACCCGCTTGTACATGTTACTCGGCCGCACCCTGCATAGTCGTATATTTCTTGTTTCGAGATATTTAACTTTTAATTACTCTAAAGGTGTCGGCTACACTAGCAAATATTTCTTTTGCATTAAACTAGTTGTTTCATTGAATAAAAATTTTTTTATGTTGGAGTGATGTAAAATTCCATGTAACCTGTTGAAATAACAAGTACCATCTAACGGTTCATTTTTGACAATATCGTAAAAATTACATTGAATTCATTTTGTTTAAACTAATGTAATGTAAAACAACTGGTAAACTCATTTCTTTTAAATTTTCACTCAGACCACTTTCATATGTTAATTATGGTCACACTACAGCCGCAATGCTCTCCAAACTAGCGATGAATGCATAAATCAGATCATGATGATTCGGAATGATACTTTGGTCCCCCGATTGAACGAGAGATCGATATTAAAGCGTATCGGCGACTATTCGCGGGCAAAATTGTCAGCAGAACTCACTCTCTCGAGGCCTTTGTCTTAAGTCTACTGAAAATCGACGTGCATGCACAAACGACAAAAGTACGATTAGACACCGTTGCTATCTGTTCTCCGTGGTACTCGGATTCAGACTGTGGAAGGGGTTCGTGATTTACCTGTTGATCTTCTTCTGGGTCTCGAACGCGAGCACCAGCTCGCCGTCTTCGTTGATGATGTCCACATCGCGACCATAGTTCGAGCCCAGGCTCTTCATCCTACGCGTGTTGTCCGCCAGGACGCTATGCAGCTGTATGCACTCTTCTCGTCGTCTCTCCAGTTCCTCCAGAAGCGCGTCGAATTGCCCTGGAAATGGAAATCATTCAGCCCACTGCTGGACGGTGCCGTAACTCGAAAAAACAATCGACTAACAGCCCGTGGACGATCGAGCAGTTTATATCTTGCGATAGCCTTTAGCCTGATAAGCGATAAGCGTTGGTTGGTGTGCAGAGCATTATACCTGACGTTGTATAAAACTTTTGAATATTTTCTTCGAAAATATCGACCATATCATACATCGAAATTAATCTTTATTTAAACGTCTGTTTATCGCAATCGGGGCTCAAGATTGTTGCTTGAACATTTTAATCAACCCAGTATTTCAGTACCCAGTACCCCCTGTTTTTAAAGAATTCCATAGGATTGCAGAGACATGCTGACAGACCGAAAAGCATAAGCGAGGCGTGTGGAGGGCGAAGGGTGCGAAAGCAATAGTCTGCGAGCTACAAACATGTACATACTGTATTTGTCTTTGTTACAGTAAATGAAAAGCGTAGAAGAATAAAATGAAACAGTTTGCAGTACTCCTGCAAAGTCAAAAGAAACATACTCCAGGGAGCGAAGAATGAATGAGCTCCTTAGCGGCGAAAACTAATAAATTACCCATGAGATTTTGATGTGCACCGGTCATGCCCGTCGAGGAGACACTTTTCCTCAACGAACCCAAGTCCTTCTTCAGCTGAGCGTTTTCCATTTCTAGTTCTTGAAGCTGCAACCAGAGATCTCACGATCAACGTTTGAACGATTGATTTGGCTGGTAGATAGCTGATGTTAGAACGTTTTCAATTACCCTGAACGTGTCCTGTGTCCTCGAAGTCTCTTCCGGGACGTCTTTCTCCAAATCCTCCACCATCCTGATTAATCTACCCTTCTCTTTCTCAACGTCTTTCAGCTTCTGCTGAAGTTTCAACACGAGACCGATGTCCACGGGTGCGTGGGCTGGTCCGTTCGTTTCGGGAGGCGATTTTTGGTTTTGTACTTCTCCATCAGGTGGACTGTCTGATCGCTGCTGGCTCCAGTCGATCGTCTCCACCCTCGAATAAGGAGCTGAAGAGGACGCTGTCGATCGCACCGATCCGTAACCCAGGTCCTGAAAGATTGAACACATGGAAAATCTCTTGTTGCAGATCTAGAATTAGGTGCTAATTAATCTTACGAGGTTCTGGTCGTCCGCTGGAAGCTCCGTGGAAACGATCTGTCCACTGCCGCTGGAAGCATTGCTGAGAGACCGCGAATGCGCTGGAACGTGCATCGCCAGCTTTTGTTCCAACATTTCTGCGTGCTGTTCCAGCTCGTGGTACTCCTTCAGCAGCCTCTGATAGGCTCCGCGATCTTGGTCCTGATCCATCAGCAGCAGGTCCTTCTCCTGCTCCAATCGGTGCTTCAAGTTCTCCTCGGCGCCACGTTGATTGGTCTTCATCTTCTCCGTGGCTACCGACAGCTCCTTTCTCAGCCTCTCTATCTCCTCCTCCAGCTTCTTGTTCTCCTCCTCTTTCGCCAGCGTGCTCTTCTTCTTGTCCTGACGCAATTCAGGATAAAGTCGTAGAAAATGGAAATATTCTATAATTCAACCGAAGATCAGTCTCACCTGCAAGATGTCCATCTTCTCGTCCCTCTCGGCCTTGACTGTGTCCTGCATCTTCTCAAGCTCCTTCTCTTTCTCCACCAAGACAACGTTCAGCTTCTTATTTTCAGCATCCACAGCCTTCAGGACCTCCAGCTTGTGCTTCAGCTCCATCATCTCGTTCTGGACGTTCTTCAGCGACTGGTTCTCCTTCGACTAACAGAAACATTCAAAAACTCAATCTCTGAACATCAAGTTCAACGATCAACGACCTAACAATTCCTGATGAGTAGACTGCGGATCGTTATGCAAAATAAAAAGTGTTCGCATTGATTGCAGGACACAGGAGCCAAATAAAAAACATGTCCACTGCTTTAAATTGTACGTTCCCATTTTTCTCATAAATGCGTAAAATCCGCAGTCTACTGATGAAACATACCAGCTCGGTGATCTTCTGCTGCAAGGTGATGATCTTCTTCTCCAGGCCCTTGTTCAGCGACTTGACGTGCTCCACGCTCCTAGCCTCCGTCTTCAGCCTCTTGAACACCTTCTTCGCCAGATACCTCCTAATGCAAGCCTGCACGATCACTATGTTTTCCAACCTCTTCTTGCAAGCCATCCTCACGAGGTATCCTCTGCAGAATCGTTGGATCGTGATCGCAGCGGCGTTGTCTTTCATTCTTCTGTATCTTTCCCGAGCCATCTTGCCTCTGCCGTATTTCTGGATGCCGATCACTGTGCGCTTGATCTTCAGGTACCGTTGCCTCTTCAACCAACCCTTCACGCGAGCTTGAATCTTGATCGCCGCTCGTTCTCGTCTCACTGCCTGAGCTTTCTGTCTGGCGATGTAACCTCGGCCGTGTCTTTGCAGACCTAGCACAGCTCGGCGGATCTTCCTGTACCTGTTGCGACAGATCAGACCTCGCACAGTCTTCTGGATCATGATGCAGGCGTCCCGTTGACGTTCCGCACGGAGCTTCTCCAGGTAGGCCACCTGGCCGGCTCGGAACAGCACCTTGGTCTTGCCGAACTTGAACTTGTCATCGTCCTTAATGTATCTAGAATGATTCGCAGACAGTTAGGCACCTCTTTACCTAACCTTATGTGCTGTGCGCGGAGGTGGGTTTAAAAAAAAACTTCACTTCATTGAACTGCTCTTAGATAATAAATGGTTCAAACCTTGCCAAAATGCGCCTGCAAGTCTCCCTCAAGTCGTCGCGTCGGATTTCCTTGAATTTGCAGAGACACCTGTACCTGAGGAAGAATTCACCGTACGTTCTCTGACTGGGGAACCCAGCTGCAGATATCCTGATAGTCTCGAGCACTCCGCAAGCTCGTAATTGTTGCACAGCTCTGACGGGGTTGTATTCGAAAGCCTCCTTCGTGTCGTTGGGCTTGATGCAGCGCACGTAGTGCGGCGTGGTTGCGTTTAATGTCGACATTAGCATGTTCAAGGAATCTCGGAACTGAGATCCCACCTGTGGATCCGATGGCAATAACGTCACCCCTTCATCTCTGACTCTGATTAACCCTTTGCCCTATTTTTTAGTTGAATTTTATCTGGCCGAAAAATATGGTAACGATTAATTGATTCTAGGGCAACGGGTTAAGAACAGGAAGAATAATGTTAACTGTACCGTTTTCTTGTTCTGCTTAGGCGTTGTGGGGACTGGTTTCTGGGCGGACACTTTCACCCTCATGTTAGGGGGCACCGAGAGCTTTGGATCTTCCTCGCTCAACAGCTTTTTCAATAGTTTATTCTGTGACAATTTTTAGAGGATTTTTAGTGAGACACTCTGGACCGAGTGGTGAATTGATCATCTATGGCGGGTAGTGTCGTTTCCATTGCATTGGTGCGGGTGCGGATTGCAAGAGTGCGGGATGTGCACTCTCATTTCTAAATAGGACTTTTGAGGGCACTGCGGCCTAGATTGATGTTTTATCTAGCGCTTTTGACTACTGAAAAACCCCATCTTTACATTCTCGGTACAGAAATAAGAAGGCGCTTCCCGCACCCTTGCAGTTCCGGAAACGAGACTACCCTCGCTTAGCTCACATCTCCGTTTCGCAGCACGTCGACCTGCTCCTCGATGACAGTGTCCCTGTTCTTTTCCAGGAAGCCGACGGTTTCGTACTGCACCAGGTCAGCGAAATGGTGTATGAGGAAAGCGGAAGTGCCGAACCGTGGCTTCTCGAAGTGCTTCGACTTCCCGCACTTTGCATAGAGCTTCTCAGCCCAGGAGCTGTCGGACCCTTTCGGCATCTGTCGTTCAATCGTTTACTTAAAGAGTTAGCTCTCCGGAACCATAGCGGAAACGACGTTAGAAGTTCTTACTGACTCTGCACTCCTCGTCCAACAGGTCCAAAATTCCCAGCTTCGTCTCGATCAGATCGATGCAGGGTTGATTGTCGTAGAAATCGATGAACGTCCACTCGATCTCCTCCCGAAGGTACTCCTCTTGCTCCAGCTTGAACACGTGCTGGTTGAACTGCTGTTGTAACTTCTCGTTCGCGTAATTAATGCAGAACTGTTCGAACGAGTTGATCTCGAATGTCTCGAACCCGTAGATATCGAGAACACCGATGAAACATTGAGGTTTGTTCTGAGATTGTAAAGAATTGTTGATCCCAGCCACGATCCAACTGAACAGCTCCGCGTAAATGTGCTTTGCCAAAGCATCCCTGGCGCCGATCGCTTGCTCCACGTTCATGGGTTTCAGAAACACCTCCCTCATGGAAACGATCTTTCGGTGGCACAGCCACTTTCGCATCGCCTTCATGTCCGTGCCTAACAGCTCGCATATCGTCAAGAGATGCTTGTCCGACGGCTAGAAGACCAAGTAACGCGGTAATATTGAAAAACAGGAGAGTGTACGAGCTGGCCTCGGAAGCGGCTGACCTCCTTGCGGAATAAATGCTTTATTGTTCATGTACGAGCACAGGTATTGACACCATCGCACCAAGAAGTACAATGGGCTCGCGGGAAAGCTACTTCTTTGATCTGAGCGACGGAAAGCGATACAGGCTTTGCAAGTCACTCCAAATTCAGCCTTTTGCAAATAAAGTATTTTTAATCAAATACTTAGTTAAAAGTAATTACCAAGTCAATAACTTTGTAATGTACAGTGACTCTCATTAATATTCGGACACTCTTAAAAAGACGATAGCTTCTTAAATATTGGATCGTACGATTTGAAATTTTTTGGGAAGTTAGAACAATTGATTTGCTACACAACGTGAGCAAAAATTTTGAAAAAGGTTGAATTTGATTTGCAAGAGGGTGAAATTGATTTGCAGAGTGGAGAGTAGCTCTCTCGCGGAGAAAATTGCGGGGAGGGCCAGTCGCTTTCCGACCAACCACAAAATCAAATAAATATCATATATTTACGGAGATGACGCTGCCCTCGGTGTCATTGGCGCTGTTCTGCGCCTCAGAGTGCCTAATCTGGACATTGCCTAAATGAATGATGGCCGCTAAAATACGAAGCATGTCGTCCTGTTGCTTGGACGTGAAACCGAGCATGGTGAGCGCGGTGATCGTCTCGTCGAAGCACGTTAGATCGTCGACACCGTCGATCAACGGATTATTTCCTTGGTTCAGATAGTGAAACTGATTCTGATGACCTAGATGCAAGTGCGGTAGTCGAGACGCAGCTGCGCACATTTGGTAAAATACGTGATAATTCCTTTCCTCATTCGCCTAGGGAATTGCTCGTTTATAATCATCGGACTTCAGACAAACAGTTGCGCCGGCTGCGTTTCTATCTATTCGAATCGCTACTCTGTAATCATACCTGAAACACCACCCTTGACTTCTCGAGCAGGTAGGTCCTCATGCTGGCCCCCGTTATGTGATAGTGCTTGTTGAACTGGATCTCGATGAACTTGCCGAAACGCGAGGAATTGTCGTTCCTCGTGGTTTTCGCGTTTCCGATCGACTCCATGATCGGCAACGATGCTAGAACCTTCTTTTCCACCTGTGTCTCCGTTGTAGAACCACCAACCGTCGCGAAGTATCGCATAGTGTATTTGGCGGACACCGTTTTGCCCGCGCCTGACTCGCCGGACACGATGATCGACTGATCGTGGCCCTCCCTGCGATCATTTCCTAACCTCAGAAACATTTTCTAACCTTTTCTTGGGAAATCGGACGGTTCACAATGGACACGTTCACTATGCTAACGAGTTAAGGGGGTAGACTCGTTTCCAGGATTCCAAGGGTGGAGGATACGCCTTCTCATCTCTCGATAATGCAAAGATGGGATTTTTCAGTAGTCAAAGCGCTAGATAAAAGATCAATCGAGGCCGCGATCGCCCCCAAAAGTCCTATTTTTCCGTTTACGAGGCGTAATTTGCATTATTCAAGTTACTGCAAGAGTAGAATACTGCAAGTTACGCCTCGTAAACATAAAAGTAGGACTTTTAAGGACGATTGAAGCCTAGATTGATCTTTTATTAAAAACCCTTTGCATTATCGAGAAATGAGAAGGCGCATCCTGCACCCTTGCAATCCTGGAAAAGCAAGTGTACTCCCGTAATCCCACTTTACACTATTTAAAATTTCAGGGTATTAGAACAAATATTCAGAAATTTAAGGGTACCCGGGTATCACGAATTTTCTATTTAGTATTGCTAGATTAAAAATTTCGCTGTTTTAATCAGAAAACTCGCGATTTTTACGCAAAGATTAGTCAGCCTCGCGTTCAAGCGTCGCAAGAGGCCAATAAAAGTGTCAATGGGGAATAATATCGCAAACCTTTCCAGCTTGGTGTAAGCCTCCTCAGCCACTGCGAATATATGAGGCTCAAGGTCGCCCATGGCTTGCCCCCTGTAAGCCCAGATCGTGTCATGTCCGTAGATTGGAAGCTCATTGTATGGATTGAACGCGACCAGCACGATGCCGCAGTAAGTGTAGATGCAATGCCTCTGGAAACGTATCTGGAGATTGTAGAGGACACCTGGCTCGTGTAGAAACGATAGTGATGTTAGATTGTTCTCCCCTATGAGAATGTCCGGGTTCCTTAAGGGTGGCAAATCAGTGTCCGATTTGATCTTGAGGACCTTTGTCTGGTGCGAGTCATCCGTGCGGACTTTCAAGGTCGGTTGCCTCAGCTTATAGTCCTCGAGAAGCAACGCGCCTTCCCAGACCTTCTCCGGATGAGGCACCCATACCCTACCACCCTGCGGAACATAATCGATCATCGCACCCTTGTTTTTATCCTACATGGCTGGTCTGTATGACAAATAAAAATTGTGTAAGTTCATTGAGGTACTTGTAATTCTAGTGAGTCGACAATTTTTCCAACGAACGTCAAATTCTTCATTTTAATTCAAATTTGTGTAGATCTAGATTTGCATCAAGTAAAATTTTTTTCTTTATTAATAGGATCTTTATGCAATTATGGCTTCTAAAAATTTTCAAAAAATACTAGTCTAAAATTCGACGGAATTTAGTACGATTTTAATTTATTTCTTATCTGAAAAGACTACTACCACAGAAAATAAGATCTGATTTGATTCGATTTTCTTAAAATTCGTCTACGAAAATTTCAAATTGCATAAACATCCGCAGTCTATTTATTAAATACACATCTAAATAAATGTTAGATTGAAGAACTAAATCCTTAGTCCCGCAGGACAGGGCGGGTTTCAAATAAATCTCACATCTATCCCGCGGGATCGCAAACCCTATCCACCATGCACACTGTGAGGAACTCACAGGTTGTCTTCTGGTTGAATCATCGACTGTAAAGACGGTTCCCGAAGCGCGTTGTTCAACGTCGCAAACGAGCTCGCACGGGTTAATTACTCAGCGTCTAATTTTCGCCTGTTGGAAAAGATGACCCGCTTTTCTTCGTCTGTGTTTTTCTTCCCCCTTTTTTGACGAATGGTACGTATGAAAACGGGGTCGGCGATACGGAGTATCGATTTCGGCGGCACGGAGCACGCCAAATCGCGATTGGCGATCGCGTTTACAGCCCAATGCTCCGTTCTGCGAACGGCTATAAAATCTTCAACTATTTTATGCCACCTCGAGCGCAGGAATTCTTCGAAAGAATCATGGACAATTTTTACTTGTTTATTCTGCTTTATATGGATCAACGAGAAATTCATTTCCAGAGTGGATTTCAGTCGGCGGCAGTGAAGCATCCTGGCGACCGCAGTTCTAAGATTCAGAATGCATTCGGGATTATTGATCGCGGACAATCTGAACGTACTCCATCCAACATTCGGAAATAGACTGAACGCGAGCGTACTCGTCGAAAGAATCGCCTTACGGTGTCTTTGAAATGATGGTCGAACGATTCAAACGACAGAACGACCACGAACCGCCGAAATGTACTGTTATCGTGGTGAAAGAAGTTACGTGATCGGAAGGAATATCGAGCAACGGTAAAGTTCACTGCTACCATTTTTCCCGTGTTACCTTGACGCGAGAGGTCCGGTTCGAGGGACTCGGCACGATTTCGAGTCACTGTCTTCTTCGTTGACAACGCGCTGACTGCGTGCTCGCGAAGAAGTGAAAAGTAGCCGTGAACTCTCACGATCCAATCTTGTATGTCAACTGTTACGCAAGTCGCGGCTCGAAGGACGCTGAGAGGAAAGAATTGAAGAATGGCGGCGAGGTAATCACTCCCGAAGACAAGTTATGGTTGTACCCGACGCGACGCCTACCGTCGTATCATTGACAAATCGTGGAAATTGGAACTGTAATTCGAAAACGCTCTGGGGCGTCATTCTTCGATTGTATTAGGTTGGGGGAGGGAAAGTTCTGTCGCATTTTAAAGGAAATATAAAAATATAATTCCCATTATTTGTAACAATGGGAAGTCTAAAATCATTCCAATATTTTCTGAAGTAGCTAAGAGCGCTGAATGATCTCATCCATTTAGTAGGTTGGGGAGGGAACGTTCTGTCGTATTTTAAAGAAAACATTTGAATGAATTTATAAAAATATATGTTTAATATTATTGAATGATATAGTTTCCATCATTTGTATAACAACTAGTTGCCATCTTTCAGATAACCTATCAATTCCTGTTTCCCAATCACTCTTTCCAAATTAACTGCTTACTTTAAATACGACAGAACATTCAACCTAACAAAGCCATCTATGGCTCAGCCAGCGTCTCCAACAGTCCGCAAATACGTGGAAATTGGAACGCGGTCGTTCGTTGCCATTTTCGCATTTCAAGGCCGCCCGATCGCTGACATCGCGCTATCAAACTGCGTAACGCCGGGCCCCGTCGGCTCGTGTGTTCGCGAATTATTGCGTTTCTCAACGTTTTACGACTCCCCGCGGATCGTGGTGCAAGGTGAACGAGGGGGAATCGAGCGAGCATAACCGATTCGAAACGCCGTTTCGAATCCTCCGAGTCATGCCTACCGAGCGGCTCTAAAGGATTGTCTGCACAGGAGCGCTCGCGATAAATCTGTTCTCACGATTTTGAAGACTTAAACTTCGACCAAAGGCTCGTTTAATTTATGAAGTTCGCGATTCCCATACTTTCTACGTTACATAGCGGGTGAACGATTACTCGGTTATGGCTCGAACGCGGAAAAAGCGGAACCGAGACGGGTTCCCACGCACTTTGCTCATTGGAAATGTGATCAGAACCGGCGGAACAGCTCGCTGCTCGCTCCTAGAGCGACAATCGACCCACAGATGAGAATGACTTTCCCTTTTTTCTTCACGAATTAATTAGACGGCGAACCAGAGATAACGCGACTTCCATCAACTTCCATCCAGCGACATTAACTTCTGGGTACCATTGTTGGTCGCTCTGGTTCCTCCTCGATCACTATCATCTAGGATCTTCGCTGCAGAAATGGTACCAAGTCACTTTTGGCAGATAGAGAGACTCTCAGTCATCGGAGAACATCTTTCTGGCTTGGAAGAACACTCTGGGAAATTGATAGAGTGGTTTATACTTCGGAAAATGGTACTCTCGATGTAATAGAGGTTTGAGGAGGGCTTCCAATTTTCGCGAAATGAATGATAAATTCTCGTACGTGTCGTACTGCTCTACTCGAAGACGCTTAACCTTCAGTTACTCGCACTCCACTTTCTACAGAACTGTTTACATGGAGCTTTATATGACTCGAGCTTGAATAAATTTTTCCTTATGCTGAAATACTAAATTTAATGTTTCAGACTGTAAGTATCGTATGCGAGTAATTAAAAGTTAAATATTGGTTCATACTCGAACGACAGCTTAAAATGGTACTTTCTATTACTGGGGAATATCAAGGCAGCCTTGGCGCCTGTGCGAATGCAGACCACTCGCATGTTGTGTCTGAGCTTTGCCAACCGATCTACGGCTTCTGTCGCGTTCCACCCACGCCTCGTTTCAATGTTCAAACCGCGTGACTTTTTACCGCACCCGTAGCATTAAAACAGCCTTCATTGTCATCCAGCTCCGCCAATCAATCAATCATCGATACCAAGTCACGTCGGACCTCCCATTTCACCAAGATAATGGAACTGTTTCGGGCATTGTACCATAAATTCCACAATTAATTACACTGCAAGAAAATTCGTGCAAAAGATATATTACTCCTCTTTCTATAACGTTGCTTGCAAAAATACGAATTACTAATCGATTTCTCTGGGAATGGAGTCGTAAAAATACTGCCGCCAAAATGCGCTGAATGATTACTAGACTGCGGATCTTTATGCAAAATATACATTTTCTACCTGAATTGCAACAAATTGGAGTGATATAGAAATTTATTTTCTGGTCGAAAATAATATAACAATATTTTTAAATTGTTCTGATGTCCTTACTGTTCTCAGTTACACCTACTAATTTTTGTCCTAAATGCTTTACACTCGGTTGTAACAACGATCGCCACCGGAGTTTAGGTTCGCGACTGTTCGCCTAAATAGGAAGCGGACGAAACCCGCAATCTTATCAACAGCTGCGAGGCCACGCGCGTGTGAATCACTTTTGCCAGAGATTCCCTCCCATCGAAACAGAAACTGATAAAGCGTTGACGACACAACGGCGTAGACGTATCTGCGACACGTAATTACATGCACACTTACATGCACAATTACAGACACACATCGATGTGCTATCCGGGATCGTACTGTTTGCTTATCGATTCACAAAGGTAGCAGCAAAACGGGACGGCAGCGGAAACCTTTTCTCTTGAAAATTAAGACTCGTAACGTAATAAAGCAAAAGAGCCGGGCGCAGAACTTGAGCGCAGAAATTGTACCGTGTTCGGTCACCTTTAAAACGGCACAACATCGCGCTACGGCTTATCGAGGTGCCGGGTACTCGTTACATTTTACATAACATTTGCATCCATTGTCGTGCAACTTCGGACACGTAACATTCGTCAATATTTGCACTGGCCATGGCGCTGTTACGACTGCCCTTTGTCGGGGAAAGTGCCATTTGTTCGTCGCTAAGGAAACGGGACAAGAAGGAACACCTAAATTCCAGGTCCTACAAAAGAACCGTTCTTATCAGTTCTGCGAATTATCTATTCTAGTCCTCGTCTTTTTATCTTCCTCGAGCAAACAGAATTTTGGATATTGTTCTGCGATTCTCCCGTAATCAGAAGCTTGCTAAATTGATACAGTTATCGTGTCCGTACAGAGTTAAAAATCACGGGGCGAGATATGACTGTTTTAATTCCAAAACGAATTTCAGTTCAACGGTCCTACAATTCTCAGATGTTTAAAATCGTTGCGTGAACAAACCGCGAGATTTGTGAAACCATAGTCTCGATACGTAAATTAATATCAGTGTTCTAAAAATTATACAAATTAGAATGAAGAAGCATTAATGCACATATATTTAAATACACGTGTGTCATTAATGCACGTTCAAAACCGTGATCTCTAGTAATTAAGCAAAGAGACTAATCGCCGCTGGCACTGCGAATGATGTTCGCCTCGGAGGTAGGCAATGAAACGATAAATTCCTGTCGCCGAAGATTTCAAAATTCTGATAAGAACGTGACACTGTTTGTAGTCGACGATTGATGATTGCACTTCAGCGACGCATTATGTTTGCACGGGGGCGCGAAGTACGTACGTGCATTCGCACTTGTTCAGGGCTCGTACGGCACGGTCGAGATTATCGTGTGTTCGTGGAACGGATTCAAGATGCATTCGGAAACGAGAACGGTGCACTTGGTTGAGACCGCTTGACGTCGTGCTCGTCGCCGTGAGATCGATCGGCTCGAGCTGCGTTGCTCTCTGAGAAAGGCGCCGGGTTCTCCGTTATTGGGAATAACCAGGTCAAGTTTCCTGCCGACACACGCACTGTATAGATTTATATATTTTTTTCCCACATGCGTAGCGATCGCCGCCCGGCTGGCTGCACCCTCTGTCGCCACCGATGGAATTTCCCTTTCGACGGGGATGACAATGAACGGGCGAAGGCCTCTCATGGGGGACGAGCAGAATACACAGTGTAAATTTGCATGATGGGGTCGTGGGGGAAAGTTTTTGACTCGAGCACTTTCTATTTTAATGCTCTTCGGCTTCCTCGCGCCTCTTGTCTCTTTCTGAAGAGGCTCAGAGGGACGTTTAGAAAATGTTTGATACGCTATTGTTCTTGCGAGATTGGATGCTGTGGCTTAGGGATGATTTGTAGACTGAGGAAATAATGCTAGACTTTTCTGTTGCAGTTATTAGGTTAGACATGTAATTTTGCTCGTAAATGAAAAACACGTGCTGCTAGTGAGTCATTGACTGGTTGAGTGATTGACAGGCAACAAGTTGTTACAAATAATGGAAATTATATCATTGAATAATATTAAACATATATTTTTATAAATTGATTCCTTCCAACCTAATAAATGGATGCGATCTGTATAGCATTTTAATCAGATGAGTTCATTCGGCGCTTGTAGCTACTACAGAAAATATCGGAATGATTTTGGACCTCCTATTTTGCAACATCCTGTACTTATACTTGCAGCAAGAATTATTAGGTAGACCAATCTTCGATCATTCCTTGCGGAAAAAAATTGCTGGACCTCCTACTTTGCAACATCCTGTACATTTAAATGTCACCGAAAGATTATGACAAGGATTGCCAGGCGGATCAATGTTCGATCGCCATTTCTGTACATCTTCGGACTGTCGTATTACTCGAGAGCTACAATGACAGTTGTTCCAGATCGCGGTGAACTTCCTGCACGCCTGACCCACTCCGTGATTATCTCCTTTAATTATGAAGTAGATAGTGACAGTGGTCCGTGTACAGGACAGCCGAACGCGGAACACTACGGACAATTCCTCATCATGTAAAGCTCGCGACCGTGAGAAACGCAAGCCTGCAACTTTCAACGGTGCGTCCCCGTTGAATAAGATCGCAAAACGGGCTGAGTTCGTGGGAGATTGCTCCGAGGAATCCTCTTTTCACGGGGACTGCACAAAAGGGCAGTCTCGTAACGCCATATTTAGCTGTGCTAGGGTTTTGTCGTGCAATTACTAGCGATACAGCGAACCTGGCCTTAGGCGACTCACTTTACGATATCTTCCGACCCGGCTCTGAAAAATCAACCTGGAGAAATCCAGCAACTTTCAATCCTCGACTCGCTGGAAATTCAATCTTGGCAGAATACAATTCTATTATCTTTGAGGCACAAATTAAAGATAGATGGAAAATTAAACATTTCTCCTGACCTAGAATCTTTCCATTTTATATGATTTTATCCATTTTATGGATACGCAATTGATATAACTGTTCGGTAATTGATTGTTATACCATTATTCAAAATATTTGTTGCATTATTAAATTCGTGTTAAATAAATCACTAAACGTATTTGATATATTAATGAACTACTGAAAGTACTGTACGAGGTATTCCATCAGTTTTATATCGATAAAATTAAGAAAACCATATAAAATGGAAATATTTCAGGAAGAAAAATGCATAAACCACTTCGCTGCCAAAGAGGAAGCACGAATGAGAAGAATTGAGAGAACTTGGAAGGTGATCGAACGGCTCATCTCTGTTGGCGGATTGGGGAAAAAACGTGTGGGTGTTTTTGGAGGCAGTTTTTAACGATGCACTCAGTGTTCCGCGAGTTAGAAAGGAATCTTCTTCGTTGACCTTTCGGATGAAATATCGCTCGAACACGGAACAGAATCCTGAAGCGGATCCCTCGGTCTGGAGTTGCGGGAAGAAGCGAGCAAGCAAGGAGAACGACCTATTCCAAGATGTTTTGCTTTTCTGCTCCCTGGGAGAAAGGGAGCTAACTGGCTGCTGGTGAGCTAGCCTCCGCAGATCACGTTCCTCGAACCGATCGTGCGAGCAACAGTTTCGAATCGGGCTAGCTAGCTTACCTTTAAACGTAAAGGCGCGATCGGGACTTCGTTTCACGTTGCAGTTTGTTGCATAACGTCGCGACTTTTATTGCCCTCTACCTGGGCACGTTCGTGCATTACACGGTTGCAGACGAACAAGTTGATACCCGGAACGAAAAGCGTTGGAGATGAGGACCCCATAAAATTAGCTGAATGTGCGAGACAAATGGAAGAATGGTGGTTAGGATTGCAACGAACAGACGTAGGAATAAAAATTAGAAAAGAGAGGAAGAACAAGTCAGACGACAAAAATTGTAGTGTGGGAAGTCTAAGCTGAAGAATAGAATTACCTAAGCGGATTAAGAGAAAGCAGTGTCAAGAAGAATATCAGCTGTGATTACACAGATGAACAGCGGTAAAAATTGAAGAAGTACCGAGTAGAAGAACAATTCGGAAGAAAAGGATTTCCGATGAAATTTTTCAGGTAGATGAGAACAGCAAGAAAAGTAGAAGGACCAAAAAAGAACGCTGGTTGAATTTCAAAAGAGGAAGGAGAGCGAAGAAACGAAAAAACCATAGAAACGCAAAATCCTGCTGCGCGCAGGATGCGTGACCACTGATGCAAATAGAGCGCATTCAAGTACCCGTAGCCGAAGGCTGCATCGCCTGAATACAGTGCTATTAACAATGAATATTAGCCCGGAACGTTTCACATCCCTAACGAAGCCACGCTTCAGCGACTCAAGATATGAATCGAAGTAAATTGAAGCAAACAAGGCGCCGTCCCAGAGATCCGCGGGATCAATGTGGAGTATACAAGGTGTACTTCCATAAAATGCATGATACGACCTCGGACAACCCTCGCAGTTCACCTGCCCAGGGCAGTAAATCAGCCAAGATGGAGTGCTGCTATACGATCTTAAAGGGGCAGGTCCGAGACACGCGTTAAGCCTCGTTCTCACCGACCGAACATCGACTATCTCGAGCCCGCATCTGAATTAGAGCACCCACACTCCATCAGGTGAACTGTTCGCAACCTGCAACCACTATCAAGACACGCATAGTTTGTACGATAGCAATTGTTCGTTTAGAGCCTCTGGTTGGCGCTCTTTCATTGAACCCGCAACTTTAACGAGCACACGCAACATGCATAAGTTCGTTTAGAGCCTCTAGTTGACGCTCATTCAACATTCAAATGGAACTTAGAAATAAATAGACTGCGGATTTTATGCATTTATGAGAAAAATGGGTAAGCACAATTTAAAGCAGTGGACATATTAAAAAGATCTAAAAACATCAAGGTATTGGCTTCAGCTTAACCAGATAATTAAAAGAAGAAAGAAATTTTCATTTCGCTCCCGTGTCTTGCAATCAATGCAAACATTTTCTATTTTGCATAAAGATCCGCAGTCTAGAAATAAATCTTCTGTTACAACGCTTATACTTCGCGGATGCATTGAACCCGCAACTTTTACCTTCAATCTCCCTCCGTTCTCCTCGGAATTTAGAATGTGAGAACGTTCGTAAGATAAGTTCCACGATCATGTTTAGAATAGACGGTATAGAAAAAGTGCAGTAACTCTTCGGATGGCAGAAAACAAGCGATTATCAAATTACATGGAGAATCGAGTGGAATTTCTCCGTCCGATTTAACGTCACTTTCTAACCGAGGTTTTCTACGTGAAATGACCTTTAAACCGAGCCGCACGGTTCCGCCGCATTGGTCCCATTAATTTCGCGACCGCGGCGAGACATTTTAAGCATGGAAATAAATGGCCGCGATTATGAACAGGCGATCGGTGTTTGATGTTCAGGGACGGTGAACACTGTGTTTCGAGGCAACGTGCTGTCAGAATGACAGGAGGCGGTTTCTCGCGCGCGGGACAATCGCTGCCGTGCATTTACTTAGGCGACAGCGATCGTGCAGCCGGGTCGCGAAACAGAATTTAGGTCTCTAGGCGCAGAGCCTCCTGGCACGACGATCATTGATTTTTGTTTCGAAAAGAACCGCGAGTTGTTTTCGCGCTCGCCGCTATTTTTATCGACCACCCGAGTGGGCTGCGTTCGTACGAAAATTTGAAAATTGAACCTGTAAATCTCTCCTAATGTCCATAAGCGGCGCTGAGAAGCGTAATACTACGTTGTTAGAGTATTAATAATTTTATCCGAAGTCGCATCAACTAATAAAAGCAGGATTTACGTCTCTAGGCCCAGAACCTCCTGTCACAACCATCATTGATTTTTGTTTAGAAACGAACCGCGACTTGTTTTCGCGCTGGCCGCTATTTTTATCGACCACCTAAATGGGCTACGTTCGCAATAAAAATTGAATCTTTCAACGTTGGAGCAAAAATCGAACGATATGTCGGAAGATTTACAGCTGATTCGTGGACCATTTTTCCTGAATCGTCCGGTAGAGTCTAACGCGTTGGCAGACGCAGTACCACGGGAATATCAGAGGGCAAAGACGCAGCCACCTCTCGTGAAAGTTGTTTCTCGCCTGAGAAAGACACCTTCGCTCGCGACCGATGATGCATACCGTTCCCCTAATTGGGGCGATATCTAGCTAATTATTTTCCGAAACAATTAACCTTGCATCCGACCGAGGAAACTTTCGCGAATCTCCGCGCAGCCAGCGAATTCGAAGCGTGCCGTCGAAGAAAATCGATAGGGGACTCGTTAAACATCTACTCGCAGACAGTGATTCGCAACAGAACCGGCTAGTTCTACTTTCACGGGAACCACGGAAAACGCTGGCCCTCCGTGGAACCAATTCTGTTCCCAGGAACGATTCCTTATGGGACACGAAGCTATCCGACTTCCAGACCCGACGGCAGTCGAAGAATTACCCTACTTTTCTGTGAAACTTGAAAATCAGATTCAATAGGAACAATTTCTATTCGTTGAGCAAGGTTTAGAGACTTTTATGTAGATATTAATTCGGATGAACATAGTGTGCTCCGAAAGAGGATACGAGCCACTTCTAGATACTCCGAATGCATACAATTTTCAGACCGTTTGTCATCAGTTCAACGATAGAGTCACTTTTCAAAATAATATCCAACCGGTCGGACGACGACAAACATATCCTATGTCTACAATAAAAACCCGCAAGATCGCTTCCAATCTCTCCAGCAAACAAAATCAATTTACCTCGTCCGCAGTGTCCATCGTCGCAACAGACTCCGAAGATTCATGAAATAGTTTCGAAGCGAACGGTATGGCTCTTAGAAACAACACCATCAATATTTACTATTTTTTCTGGATCGCCTGATGAACAACAAAACTAGGAACGAGTGGATAGAGGTGACATGCAAGAAACCTCAGTGTATGAAGCAAAACGAGTTCGTCCAGAGACCGGAAGCTCGAGAAGAGGCTAGTCTGGCTAGCGAGTTGCTAATTCCCAGGAGGTAACGGTGGTGTCAGGTGTCGCGGTCAGGTGAGAAAAATGTCAACAGAGAGACGGCCAATGTGGCCGAGTACCATGGCAGTCTGTAGAAGCGGGTCTTAGTAGGCGAACGAGGTCCAATGGGGCCTGATGGGTCTCGTACCTTGACGTACAGCTCCCTCGTCGTCATGGTGCTCGGTCCAGGTGTCCTGGGTCAGGTCTCAGGTACGATGAGGAGTCTCGCAGCAGCCGCAGACACACACGACTCTTCTCACGCACTCACGCACACACCTAAGCACAGACGAAACCAGGTATCTACGACATTTGTCGTCGTGTGTACGCGCTACGATCGACACGGACTTCTTCCCTCGGATCTACAGTACATCCTGATGTCACCCGAGGCACGGTCACGGCATGTTTCTGTTTTGATTTTCTTCCTTTTCTTTCGCTCTTTTCGCTTGCTCCCTCCCCTCGCTACCTGTCCCCCTCCTGTGTCCACACGATCCGAAATCTTGCAAGGACAGTATAGGTCACACTCGTTTCTTTTGTTTTCTTCTCGCTAGCTCGCTCTTCAGGATCTCTCCCCGCGGTACTCTTCGCTTAGGCTACCCAGCCATCGACCAGTGGCCCACGGGGAAATGGATTTTCGCGAAGGTCGTCGTCGTCGTCCTCGTCGTCTGTGTACCTCCACGTAAACGTCCCACGACGGCACTGCCACCAGCTGGCTCGTTATCGGGTTTAGATTCGGCGCCCCTCTTCGCCTACACGCTCGACCACTCTCCTCCTGGTCCCAGACTCGCTCAGAGTCGACGCGAAACCAGTCACCGTCTTCCTCGAACACGTTCGCCACGTGTCGCACTGTCTTTCTCACATGATCGAACTTCGAGTCGCACGCCATCTCACCGCTCAACCGGGAAACAAACATTTCAAACCTGTCCCCGCGACCATCGTCTAACAATCTCGTCAGACCTCATCGATTTTTCATTCGTCATTTTATCCGTCGTTTTCTGATCGTTTTGGCTCGACGCATTTTTTAGGGACATTTTTTAGGGTATCCGTTCAGTAGATTGGGCCTGTCTGACTCAGCCTTTCTGGTTGGTTATTTTTACGAAGTTGCGAAGTTGCGAACTGATAAGAGGTCTGAAGTAATTGATACTGTTAAACAGTATTATGCAAAAGCTGCCGCGAAGTGCAATAACGCAGCGGGGCCTTATCACGGTTTATTAGACCGTGCCTTCAGTTTTTAGCGCTACCGAAGCTTTGCTCCTAGGATATGTCATCGGCATTGTCGATAAGCGGTGTTGCGAAGCTTCGAGAGGGAATAACAAATGTGGGCGAGCGTTGCTGAACTGGATAGACAATGCCCCGATAATTTTACTATTCTTTTGCGGATCGATACGCATCTGTCGGAGGAACTTCAGATAACAATGTTTCTCTTCTTTCTTTAACACTCATTTCACGTGATAGTGTCAATAATTTTATCTGTAGTCGTATCTACTAGTATTGATTATATTATTAGCTTCCACTTTGACATTTCATGCTACGTTAGCAATTTTCTGTTACAATTTAGTTTTTAATTCCACGTTGTTTAAAAAGCTCTCCACTCCTCGTTAGCTCTTCATTCATATAGATGTACGAAAATTGCAAAAATTTTATTTCTTTTCTTATTAAGCGTTTGGAATCTCGTTCGAGATTCATTTTGACACGGTTTGACTTTTCTTCAAGGGGGTTATTTAAAATAAATTACGATCGCGGTTCTTTCGATCCGAGACGTCAAGCTGCTTAATTTATGAATGACAGTGACACGTTAACCATAGCTTCAGTGATAAATCCTGAACGGAGAAGAAGCGGGAATTGATTACAGTCGTATTTAGCAGTACGATCTATTAGTTAGATCATGGCATTTTTCCAATTAGCTCTGAAAGCCAGGAAACTGGAAAAAGCGATGCGAAGGTACGAGGATGAAAAACTGAGATCGATCGAGATCTCAGCTGGTGCCAAGCCTCGGTACACTTTAAAGCAACGAATTCGTCGTCAGAAGTTGCGGTGAGACTTGAAATTCCGTTTGCTGCCAAATCGCAGTTCGAACTTTCCTTTCTATTCTATTAGTATCTGTCCGGGGCCCTTTATCATCCCCCTCAACAATAAAAACTTGTACTACTTTATGCGTGAAAGATTTATCTTTTGGTAGCTAGCCCTTAGCACTCGAATGGTGGCTCTGAGAGGCGCCACTAAAAATTCCTATACCATTATTAAAAATATATATCCACACAGTTTAAAAAGTCATAGGGAAGGAAAATATTCTAGCTAGGAAGAGATGTCTGATTTTCGAGTAAAAATAGCTCCAAGTGCAAAGGGCTAATAGCGTTAAGGACCTTCGACATTAATTATTGATTTATCTTTGACAGTCTGAAGAAAAAGGTTAAAGGCCTCTGTGGCAAGATCTTCGCGATCCCAAAGCGCTCCTGGATCTACAAGAAGATCGTCGAGGCGCGCACAGACGGAACCCTAGAGAATTACGTCGCGAAAAGTTTCCTCGGTTTTATCGGAGGGATATTCCTTACCTACATCTTCTTCGGCTTCTTCGTTCTTCAACTCGGATACAAACTCTCCTCTGCGACGTTCCTTTGCACCGCGATAGGGGTGGTTCTCACCCTCGGACTGGCGTTTTCCCCTCGAGTTCGGTTAGGAAAATCAAATAACAAAGTCCGACTTCATCAATTTTTTATCTGCCATCTCCTGGGCACGATCCACCAACATTCTGAAGAACTTCTTGCGTCTAGAATTCGACACAGATAATTGTAGAATGTCTTCCAAAAATGTTTTAAAAGACACGCAGGAAATGATTGCATAAATTTTTACTAAACAATACGTGCCATTTTTAACGCTCGGTAGGTTTAGCGTTAACCCTCGGCTGCAGACTAGACAGCGGATCTTTATGCAAAATAAAAATTTTCTATCTGCATTGTAACGAAGTGGAGTGAATTAGAAGTTTCTTTCTGAATATGTTTAATAGGTTGAGAACAATATAACAGTATTTTTAAATTCTTCTAATGTTTTACTCTTTTCAATTACATACGATTACTCGTCTATTAAAATTATTAAGGGAGGAAATTATTTTGCATAAAGATCCGCAGTCTACTGATGACACATGCTCGTAGACGATGATCCATTGAAGAGCTTCAACGGTTGCAGCTCATCAGCAGAGGGTTAAAGTTCATCAACAGCGTCCCTCGAGGGTTCTCACCTTTTTCCCCATTTCTCCCTGCAGCTGTATAGTGTTCCTGTTATTACCCCAATTTTTCTCGAAGCGGGGGCGGCAAGCGATGGTCGCGTACGCTTTTATTCTAGCGTTAACCGGGCCGGTGAAGAACACTGTGCACAACACCAGCGTTCTTACAGAGTCACTGGCCTGCGCGCAAGTACGTCTATCATTTTCCCCATCTTGGGATCCCATTATTTCACGATTGGCGAATGCATACTATCGATGGTTCATTATAGTGTCCGTCCATCTATTTCATTTTCTAGGAGCAGCTGAAGGAGGCGGTGAAAACTGTGATCGATCTGGCGAAGCAGCCGTTCTACGCTCTGAAGGACGCGATATCGAAAGTCATAAAGTCGGTCAAAGCTGTCGTGAAAAGAATCAAGCAGACCCTGCTCGCGATCAAGAGGCTCGTTCTCAGTATACGTAAGCCGGGGACTTTAACCCTTTGAACTCGAAGCAATTTTAGAAGATTTTTATTCTATGTAATCTTTTTCACACCGTGCACATGAAATTGAACCTGTATTCTCATATTTGAATTTTCATACATTTGAATTTTTAGCGAATTATAAAATACAGAAGACTTGAATCACTTGAAAACTCTTTCAAATAGTGATACGGCAATTTTCTGCCTTAAATCCTAAGAAAAATCAACTGGAAGATTTTTATACTTTTTCTACCAAATGAACAACCCTTCTTCTTGCAGTGAGGGTGATCACTTCAGTGTTCCAGTGGCTGGGCAGTGTGATAAACATGTGCAACAAGAAACTGGGCACTCCGTTCGACAGATGTCAAAGCGTGTTCGACGGTGCAGTGGCTGATTGCAAGGCGAAGCTAGGGCCATTTTTTGGGACGGTTTGTAACGTAACTTATGTGGTCAGCACCCTTTGCTATATCGTGAAACCGCTGGACTTCATCTGCATGCTGGTGTCCTACGTGTCCGACGCTGTGGTCGGCGCAGTGAAACGAAGTGAGTCCTTCTAATTCTGTAATCGTACAATTGTGTATACTCCATCTTTCTAATTCGCAGAGATTAAAAGGTTCACAATGCACATGAAGGCGATGTTTTATGTTAAGGTGAAGTTCTCTCACTCGTTCGATTTCGAGACGAACCAAAGCAAATCGTTAGGGGATGTTTCCGCCAGCATCGCGACTGAGATACGATCGAGGACCGACACTTTGTTCAGTATCTTCAACTCGATCGGCTTCGTCACGTCGCTGTTCGTCTTCATCGTCGTCCTCAGGTAACGACATAGCAAACCGAGAATCGTTTAGAAAAATTCTTTGCCTCGTTATCCTGCAGAGTGATGCGCTACCGTTTCAAATGGATGACCAGCGAGCGCTTCGACAACAAGTACATAACCGACGATCTACGGACCATCGATATAATCAGGACTCGACAGGACAAAGAGACAGTCTTACCACTGAATCCTCGAGAGAGAAACAAATACGTACCCCTGTCCTCCGTCAAGCTGATCAAATCCGAGAAGACTAAGCTAGTCAAGTCTGCAGTGTTTCTGGGCCTGGCTACCATCAAGCTGATGTCCTATCTGACGATAGACTACAGTCTCTACTGGGTGTTGAACACTATCCAGATTCATGGTCGATACCAAAGCAAGGTAATAGATCTAATCTTCGGTACTTCGTGCTTCAGAATTTCAGGAGTGGATAGCAATTTCCAGGTGGAGAAGCCGTCGGTGGTTAGCATCCACGTTGCTGGAGAAGGGTACATGGCTGATCTGTACAGAAGCATAATCAAATCCTTCACACCTCATGGCAAAGAGTCGGAGATCAACACGATGCTGTGTCTACCGCAACCAGTGCCGCCTGATATGGACAAATACACACAGATCATTGCTTTGATCATCCTCTGCTGGATGGTAGCCGTCTTTGAACCTTATGGTCTGCGACTTAGGCACGTGGTACTCTGTCAGTATTATCCTGACAGAGCTAAACAGAGAGCTACCTGGTTGTACAATCACATCATCAGGTAATTAGACGAATGTGCAAGGGATGAATGAAGATTGAAGGGAGTACGATTAATAGAAGGTGTGGGTAGATCAAGAGGGAACTTTCTCAAGTTCGCTAGACGTCAATTGCGCCGGAAGTTCGGACTGGCTGGTGGAGAGAAGATCGAGAAAGTCACTCTCCAGGATAGACTGTGGGCAGTGTGTCCTTGGTTGAACATATTGTTCCCAAGGAAACAGAAGATGTGCTTGTTGTGCGGCGCTGTGGAACAATCCGATGTGGATCCGCACATAAAATGTGCGACACCGGGCTGTGTAGGCTTGTATTGTCCACCGTGTTTCGCGGATTTGCAGAATATATGCACGATTTGCCGGTCACCGGTGGAATATGGCGACCTGTCCGATCTGAGCGAGGAGAAGTGAGTAATTCGATTAATTCCCTGAGGAAGCTTGATGAGTAGACAGCGGATTTTATGCGTTTATGACAGAAATGAGTAGGTGTAATTTAAAATAGTAAATTAGGAGAATTTAAAAATACTGTTATATTATTTTCAATCTATTAAACATATTAAAAATTTGTATTCTGGTTGTGTTAGAGATTCTTCCGAAGACGAGTATCCTGTTGTCAAAGAGAAGCCTGAAGAAGTGGTAGAAAAAGAGGAGGAAGAGGAGTGGGAAGGAGAGGAATATGAAGAATATGTAGAAGAAGAGTATGAAGCTGAAACAGAGGAAGAAATTGGAGAAAGGGAAGAGGAAGACGCTGTAGGCGAAGAGGCTGGCGAAGAGGCTGGCGAAGAGGAACAAGTTGAAGAAGAAGAAGAAGTTGGAGAGCTAACTGAGGAGGAGAAGGAAGAGAAGGAAGAAGAGAAGAAGAGAAAGAAGTTGAAGGAACTCGAAGAAAAGGAGGTAGAAAAAGAAATAGCTCAACAGACTGAAGAAAGATATGAAGAAGATTCCGACGCTTATAGTTACAGTAAGAATTCAATCTAGAATTTAGACAGGTCTTTTAATCTGATGATTGAATTCTATCAGCTTATGAAGATGAACCTTCGGAGGATACGAAGATCGTGAAACATAGAGAGCCGTTCAAAGACGTGGAAGCTCAGAAGATAAGAGACGACGTGACGATCCAGGTATGTTCCCAAAGTGTTTCGAATTGAAAGAGTTACAAAATTCCTTCCGCAGATATTCAACGAGCCCTTGGTAAGGGAACCCTGCTCCTGCGACGAATCACCGACGTCCTGTTTTGTGGTAAGGGCTCGCAGGAAGATCCGTGCCAGATTGAAAAAGAAACCGGATCCCCGCGGGAGGGATTCCGATTCATCATGTTCGACGGAGGAGGTCGACGAAGAAGAAGTAATACACGTCGAGGTGGACGACGAATGCGAGGAACTGCTGGAGAAGGATCGAAGGGATAACGAGAAACGGGGTCGTATAAATAAAATCGTCGGAGCGATCGCGAAAATTCCTTGGCTGGGCAGAGGCGAGGTACGAGCTCCGTCCAAATCCTGTAATTCCAGGATGTCCTCGTTCCTTATTTTCCTGCGATATTCGTTTCGGAGTCCTCTATGTGAAATCTAAAAATTCACTGTCTACATCAGGGATGGCCAACCTTACGTTCATTGTTGGGGTTGAAAAACGCTTAGGGGAGGAAATTAGTTGATTTACACCAATTCGAAAGACACACGTTAATTGGAGCTCCAATCTACAATAGTGAGAAATAGAATGCGGATCTTTATGCATTTTTAGCGACAGAAAATTTTGAAAAAAGTGCCAGATTATAAAATTCCACAGAAATTAGTAGCATTTTTATTTATTTCAGAGCTACAAAGACTACTGCCACTGGAAAATAAAATGTTGCGTGATTACACTTTCTCAAAATTCGCCTATAAAAATTGAAAATTGCATAAACATCCGCAGTCTAGTGAGAAATGATCTCTTAGACGAGAGAGCGATTGTTATCGTGATCCTCACAATTCGCATCTTACAATTGTAAACTGTCAGAAAATTGCGACGAACTGATGAATTGGAAGGTTCTACGAATTGAACTGAGAGCACTCAGGTATTGAAAATATGAAGATGGATTCAGTTGTGGCGCCTACTTCAAAAGAATAAGTAGGCGCAAAGATGCAATGCGCCACTTGTAATCATCTAATGTGCCACAGGTTGGCCACCCCTAATCTACATCGTTCTAATTTAAGACGATTGAGTTGTGAACATTGGCAGGACGACAGGAAGGCCAGCAGAGGACTGCAGACGAGACGGCCGTCTCTAATGAGCAAGATCGTCGGCATGCTTCAGGGCAAGCCTAAGCTGCCGTTACACACGTACAAAAGGAGCAGGAAGATCAAGGATTCCTCGTCGTCCTCTTCGTCCTCTTGCGACGAGAACGAAATTCTTCTGAGAGACGAGGACAGGTCTGACTGCAGTCATTTGATGAGAAGAAGAAAGCTTGAGGACGACGATACCGAGAGCTTTGACTTCAGACATCCTCGAGATACGAAGTTCACTACGAAACAATTGCCGAAGTGAGTGAAGCAGTTTCATTAATTATTTAGAGTGGATAGACGATTTTTAATTGGTTCATAGATATTTGGAATCGGAGGTGAGATGTACGTCCTATTACGAAGTGGACGAGACTGACTCGCAGGGCAATTGTGTCCAAGTGGAAGATGTCAACCAATCTTCGGACGTAATGAGACGCGGGAAGAGACACTGGCGAGATGCAATGGAGGACGATGAATTTGTGGTTGTAGTATTGGTTTATTTGAAATTGTAGAAATTGTTTGAAATGATGGAGGAGTATGCTTATATTTAATGTGCTTGCAGGGACCTTGCTCCTGCACGTCAGACGTCACACAGGACGTTGCGAAAGGCACAGACCTTCACTCGATGGAAATCAGCACTGAACAAATGGATTCCTCGAAGACAGTCGTTGACTCGGACACTGAGAAATCATCTTCTGCTACTAGAAGCGATGCGGAGTATATTGAGGAGACGGGATCGTCGTCGATGATTGTGGAAGAGCCGGGTGGAAAGGACATATTTGATGATTCTTCGGAATTTGAGGATGTTGATGAGTCTGGAGAGACGAAGGGAGAGACAGGAGTTAGTGACAGTAGTCAGGAGGAAGGAGAGATGCGTAGAAGGTCAACGATTGAGAAGGAAGTTAAAAGAACGTCTATGTCCAGGAATGACTATGAATTGAAAAGGAATGATAGAGTTAGAAGAGAATCGGGTGGTGCTGATGAAGGCATCGAAGAGGAAGGTGAAGAGTTGGAAGATCCGAAGGGCAAGAGGAAGGATTCTAAAAAGAAAATGAAGGGGATTGGGAAATTGAGAGAACGGTATTCGAAAAGAAAGGCTGCAAAATCAGATAAGAAAGAAGCGCTTCAAATACAGGGCCCAAGTGAAATGGAAGATAATAAAAAGAAGAAAAAGATTGTAGATAAATTGAAAGTGTTGACAGAAAAAGCTGGAAAATTATATAAGAAAATGAAGGAAGAAATACCTGAACAGAAGAAGGAACTGAAAGAAATACCTGAAGAATTGGAGGATCCTACGACATCAGATAACAAAGAGGAAAAGGAAGAGAAACCTGAGACACAGGATGTGAAGGAAGAGCTTGTAGAAACAGAAGAAGGTGAAAAATCTGATCAGAAGGAAATACAAGAGGAAGAGAAACCTGAAGAACCAGATCCCAAACAAAAATCTATCGTTGATGAAACAAAAGAGAAGACTGAAGAATCTCAGTTGGAGGTTCAGGAGACCGAGCTTGTGAAAGATGATAAGAAAAAGAAAGTGTCCAAGGCTGAAGTGTTGAAAATTGACAAAGCTACGGATTTGCCTGACAGAAGCAGGCATACTCAGACTAAATTCCCTAAACGTGATAGCAAGAAGATTCTTGAGAAGGAAATTGAACTTCCAGATGCCGAGGAATCTGAAAAAGAAAGGGAAAAGAAAAGGAAAAGCTCTGAGAAGAAGAAGGACCGCTGGGAAAGGTATTCAAATTACTCGAGATCTGGAAAGTATAAAAATTGTTAATCTGTTTCAGGCACAAGGAAGCTAAATCCCCAAAGGGCAAAAAACGTCGAAGCTTAAAGAAGGACGATGAGGAATATCATTCTGTGAAAGACAAGGATGGCGAACGGAAGCGAAAATACAGACTGCCATACGAAGAAGAACTGGCCAGAAGAACGAAACGAAAGTGTTCGAAGGACAGAAGACACGAAGATGCCTCAGAAGAAAGAAGAAGAAGAAGATGTAGTAAATTAGCGAGATCTCAGTACAGCGAAGAGGAGCCACAGATATATCACAGATACTATGCGGAACATCCTCAATGTTCCTGTGGGATGGACCACTACCATGAGCGCGTTTGCCCACCCACAGTCGCCCACGAAAGGTGTTCCTCAAGTTTTAAAATAGACGAAACTATGTATTCAATATTCAACATTAATAAAACATTCTATTTCAGGACTTGTCGCTGTCATCCATGCCAGAGACCGTACTCTGAGCCTCAAAGGGACATGTATGGATATTCCAGAGACCATCCAGAGCAAGTGGAACGGAGATTCGAAATGCCCATGGTGAAGAAATACTTGCCAATGTACCAGACACCTGGTTTGATCGAGGAATTGAAGGCTCACGATCGAATGAAATTAATTAGAGAGAGGGAGGCCATGAGAAAGAGCCCTAGATCTGCTCGTGCTTCTCCTCGCCCCAAAATGGCTCCTAGAGGAGCTACAACATATTATTTTCCAGGCACAGTGAGTATCAACACGTTCCGAGCAACATCCGTTGTGTAATGATAAATAATGTTTCATTGATAAATATACGTCGTACATATGGCGTAATCGCTGCCAATAAACAAAGTTTAAATCCGCAGCAGTCTACATCAATTAATTGCGAAATTATTTTGTCTGAAGAGTAAATCGGTGGACAAGGATGCGAAACTCGCCTACCAGGAGTCGGAAGCCTACAGGAACGTGTTATGCGAATTCGCGAAACGGATCAGCCACCGGAAACAGAAAGACACAACGCCTTTAATACATCTATCTAAGAAAGCAGACAAAACGAAACGAGTGGAACAACTGTATCCACCAGAGAGCAGATCCGCAAAGGCCAGACGCTTTGCTGACAGAGTCATTGCATCGTTCAAGGTAACATGGCATTGATAATTAAAAAATCAGTTATCGGGACGTTGCGTTATAATTAACATTCGCGTGTAGCCGGCCACACGCAAGAGACACAAGTGCAAGAGGAGCACGCGAAATCTGTCGGCCGAGCGAGTGGATTATTCCTTTGATCCGGAGTTGTTGAGCAACTTGTCTTGCTACTGCTCTTCTGCTGGCGAACCGACTGATAGTGAGTCCACGGGGTAAAAGTACTCGGATGTCAACGCATGAATGTGTACTCTTATGTAACAGTTCTGCGCAAATACGTACTTGTACAGATCTCTCGATGTTTTACCTTAGAATAGTTCATCGATTATTAGCACTAAAATTAGAACTAGTTTGTAATCGCTAGTAAAACTGACGAGAACATGTTTCTTAAACTTTTGTACGATTCTCATTTTAATACAGGCTGATTGGAATCCTTTAATCATTCGAATTTTTCTACTGTTCCACATTGCACCAATCCATTTTTATCATAAATTCATAAAATCCACAGTCTACGAGTCCACAGATCGAGAGAAGAGAACTTCGATTGTTTCAACCATCGATTCAAATGTATAACCTTCAAATTAAAATTGTGGAATAAGAAAGCTAATTACTCGTTCGATATGACAGTAAATTAGTACTCAGTGAAACGAGAGTGGCTGGAGTCAAGCATGATTTAACTACGGAAGAACATTGAAAAATTGTGGATTAAAAATACATCGAATTTTGGCGATGTCAGGCTCGAGTAAAAATATATTGGAAAACTTCTTGCCCTCGGGAAAAGGAGCGTATTTAACGAATAGATTGAGAAAGGATCGAAGAAAAAGAAAAAAGTATTGTTCAAATAGTTCACGATTTTTCTAAATCGAAATAATGTTCAGGTCGTTGTTCAAATCTAAAAAGATTAAGAAGAAAGATGAACCTACGAACACTGAAGAAACCTCCGAAGTGACGAAGGACCCTCTGCCTCCGTTAGAACAGACAGAGTCCCCTAAAATTAGCAAAACGAACGCTGTCTTCCCGTTCCACGATGTCAAAGCCACGAGTTTCCCCCCTCCTCTATCGATCGACGCATCAGTGTACACAGAAGCTGAAAAACCAGCCCCAGAAGAGCCGGAGATCTTTAAAGAGTCACCTCCTATCTGCAGAAATGTCAACTGCCGAGAAGATACACACACAATTGAAAAGAAGGAACTCGAGTACTGCGACAGGAAAACCTGCCCCAAAGAAGGCCTCTGCCTGGACTCACGCGAAAAATTATCGAAAAAGCAGCTCGAGACGAAGGACAAGACGAGTACCGATAGACTAACCGAGATGATCAATGTATCGATCAAGGAGGCGATCGAGACCATCACGAAGCGGTGTAGAATGGTACCTAAGAAGCAAGTATCCAAGATACTTCCAAAAAATCCTTGTTGAAAGTTCTGTCGTATTTTAGAAAACACATTTGAATCAATTTATAAAAATGTATGTTTAATATTATTCAATGATATGATTTCCATTATTTATAGATAACCTGTCAATTCCTGTTTCCCAATGACTCGCTAGCAACATGTGTTTTTGATTTGAAAATACGACAGAACTTTCCCTCCAACCTAATAGTACATATAACCGAATTACAGTACACCTCTATCATTTATAGGACGATGCGGTAAAGCATCCCGAGAAGAAGCCGAAAGAAGAATTGGCTAAATCAGTCTGCCACAGTAGAGACTCCTCGTGGAAAGCTAAGCGAGAGAGGCCTCGTTCTGTCGAAGAGTATTTCAGAAAATGTTCTCAAAAGACGAATCGTACTCGAGAAAAGCGCAAGAGAGCTCGCACGTGTCCTAGAAAGATAGAGGAGCTCGCTAAATGTCATTGCAAGAAGGTAGTTCCTTGCAAGGGGGGCAGGTCCAAGAAACGCGAGTCAAACAAGAAGTCGAGTCCTGGCAAGACTGACAATCGTCGGATGACTGGGAACGTGAACATCTACATCTGCTCGGAGGCCACTGAGAATGCTCAGGTAACCGCTGCGACTTTATTCGGTGGCCTAACTTGCTGGCCAGTTTTCACATAAATGCATAGAATCATATCAATCGCTTTTGCGAAGATACCGAGAATCTGCCAATGATTACTGTCAATTGTGCGACGTGTTCGATTAATTTTCCAGCCGGTCAACAAACAGAAAAAGCCGCCGCCATGCGTCGAGTCCAGTTCAGAGACAACGACGGAGCCGTCGAACGTCTCATCCTGCAAGCTGGCGACTCGAATTCGCAACAAACGTCGGACACGCAAGGAACAGCAGCAGTCCTCGGATTATCTGCCACGCAGTGAGGACAGCAGCGACCCTAGCAACCCCTGTAGCTGCGACTCAAAGTTCTCGGACGTTGCAGCTGAATCTGAGAGTACGGTCTGCGCACAGGACACGGAATCTTCCTCGACCGCTTGCCGATGCAAGGACGACGAGGTGCAATCTGATCAATCGATCGGATCGACGTTCGTCATCTGTGACAAAGTAGAGGATCCTTGCTCCTCGAAGATGTCCTCCGTCTCAGACAGCGAGGAATGGTCGTCAAAATCGTGCAGCGGTGCTGAAGCTGTTCTCTGCGATCGCAGGGATTTTGATCAGACGGCTGGTTCCGAGTCTAATTACGGCGATTACTGTGTTAGGAGCCTGAAAAGAGACCAAGATTCTGGAAGAGAAGTTTGCAGAGTGCGGAAGAAGGATGCTTGCAAGTGTCAATGTGGTTTTCGAAGCAGGGTTTCTAAAACTAGAGTACCGAGGTCCACTTGCAGTTGTATTGCTGAGGAGGATGAAGGGGATGTTTGCGTGACTGAGAAGGAGTCTCTGAAGTTGACAGTGTGTCAACAGACAACAGAGAGAGAGGAAGGAGATGCTGATGAACAGATTGAGAGTAAACAGGAAGATGTCTTAGACTTAGACCATCAACCAAGTACTCCGACGTCCAAAGCTCTAACGCTCAAAGAACTTATCCAGCAAAGAAGACGACCTGTTGTTGATCAGACTACTATACCACCGTCTGAAGGGAAAGATGATACAAAACCACCTGTGGAGCAAGCTAGAGAGAAACCAGAGCCAGCGTTCTTGAAGAAGTTCAATCTTCGTGACAAGGACAGATTTCTGAAGCATCTGAAAGACATCGAAGTTCCTGACGAGGCTGAACAGAAACGAACGGCGGGTGGCGGGGGAGAGACCGAGGGAAATAAGACAGGGGAGAAGAAAGAAGATGAGGGAGATGCTGTAGGGGAGAAGGGATTCCCTGGGAGGCTAAGGAACACGTTGTTCAAGACCTTGAAGAGAGTGGCGGGCAGGGAGGAAGATAAAATTGAGAAGAGTTCTGAAAATAGGACTGAAGCATCTGAGAAGATCACGGATGGAGGTCAGCCGGTGAAGGCTGAGGAGACTCAAAAAGAGAAGAGGATGTCTCTGACCGAGAGGCTGGACATAAACAAATTCTTCAAGAAGAAGGATAAATCTGCTGATAAGAAGAAACCTGCGTCAAAGAAGAAGGGTGAACCTTCTGCTGAAACTGATTCGGAGATCAAGCCCAACACGAATGAAGGTCCAGAAGAGAAGAAAGATAAAGAGAAAAAAGGAGCTGACGAGGTTCCCGAAGAAGCGGATAAGAAATTACCATTGTCAGCTGATGTTCCTATAAAAAATCTAATTCCCAAACCTCCTAACATCGAAGAGAAAAAAGAAACAGTGCCTGAGGATCTTCCAGGACCACTGGTGCCACAAATCCCATTGAAGATCAGCCCTCAGGACATTCAAGAAGAGTCAAAGGATCGAAAGAACTCTGAGGATCAAGAAAAGGAACTGGCAGATGTGAAGAAGCCGGATATTGAAGACTTTCGAAAGACCGAAGAGATTCCAGAAGAGAAAACCGCCGAAGTGTGTCCAGGCCTGAAGAAAATCTCGGTGACCATATGCACGCGGCATCCTCAGGAAAAACCGTCGACGAAGGAATTGAGACTGCCAGCATCTCGGTGCGTCTCTCGAGAGCCAGAAGTGCATACAGTATGCACGAACCAGCTATTCACAGCGTGCACTAACGTGGACCGTTTGAATGAGAGGATCGAGGACAGCAGATGCAGTTGCTGTTGCGTGCCTGCGCCGCCGAGCTGCAGCCGGCTCAACAGTTACCCGAAAAGTTGCCTGAAGAAGGAAAGACCTTTCTGTAGGATGGAGTCGCAGGAGAAGAACTGCGCCGTTTTGTATCGCGACAACAGAAGCTGGGAGGAATGCGGTTGCAGGAGGATACTCCTCTGCGAGAGGTGTTGCAATCCACGAAACGAATGCAGGTGATTTTTTTTAACCCTTAGCACTCGAATGGTGACTCAGAGTCGTCAGTAAAACTTGTTGTGCCATTATTCAAAATATTGTTTACATTATTCAGTATATTGGGATCTAACCAGTTACTAATCATTTAGGTATTGCATGAGCTAATATATCAATTTCATATCCATAAAATGAAAAAATCATATAGAATGGAATTATTGTAGGTCGGAAGAAATGTTCGATTTTCAAATAAAAATGACTCCGAGTGCAAAGGGTTAAACATTATACTCAGATTCATTGGAGTAACAAAGTTACGAGTGCAATTGCAACGTTGCAGCTGCAGGCCAGTGCCGCCATGCGTAACCTGCTACAAGCCGAAACCCGAGTGCATCTGCAAAACGATATGCCCCCCAAGAAGGTATCTGAAATCGATGGTCTGCCTCTATTGCGACAGTCCTCGAGAAAGCTGCACCTGCAGAGCACCGATAAGGAAATGCTCCTGCTGCGACTTAGCAGTGGACCTGTGCTGCTGCGAGGAGAACCCGAAGAGCTGCCAAGGAGGAAGACCAGTTGCATCAGAGCCTGAATGCGATCGCACCATCTACGTCACAGCGTGGAAACCTCGGGAGGATGTTCGACGATACTTCTCGAGGAACCTGGATGAACCCAGACGCGACTCTATCAACGAGTGTTGCTGCCATGAGAAACCGAAGTCGCAGAACTCGGACGAACTTCCTTATCAAAGGCTCAGCTGTTTCTCGGATGTGATGACCGAGCTGCAGAGGAAGATCAGCGAGTCTGTTTGCTGCACCCAGTGCAGGCAGATCCCCTGCTGTTGCAATCTCAAGGTCGACGAGGCGAGAGACGAGAAGAAGATCAAGTACTGCGTCAGGTGGTTGTCCTAAAAAGTTGAAATGAATATTAAAGAGTTTATACATACCTGTTATTATCAATTACAGCCCCAAATCACGGCGCAAAGTGATCGCAGTCTGCACGGAAAAACCTCGCAGCAAATCCCCAACGATCTGCAAGTGCGATCCACAATCTAGAGCCGAGAGACCCAAGAAGATAGTGATCTGTTGCGTGTGCAAGTCGTCCCCGTGCAGATGCAAGAAGTCGAAATCGAAGAAGCCGAGGATGAAGTGTTACTACTGCAAGAACTATCCTTGCATGTAAGTTCGATGAAAATCGACCAGTATAAGATCGACATAGCTCCGAGTCGAAACGTGAAAAGAAAACAAATGAGTCGTTCGGTCGAACGGGGGCAAGTTCCTCGTCGAGTGAGTCCGAACGTAGATCTGGTACTTCCAGTTGCTGATTTTTTCCTTCCGTGCTTGTTACAGCTGCATCGCGGCTCGAGAACGCAGCAGCAAGCCGAGGCCGTGCAGGTGCGCTGATTCACCTTGCCGCGGGAAAGAAAAGGAGATCACCGTTTGTAGAAAAACATCCGCGAAGCCGAAGAACAACGAGGAGAAGATCATTTGTGTCCGGTGAGACGGACACCTGCGGGTTCGCTTGGAATGGCAGCGTTGCGGCGGCCTTTCCTAAACAGAAAAACGTGGAACTAGTCCACTGTCGGACTCGAATACTGTACGACGAGAATTGTATGAAAGATGAGAAACAATAAAGAGGGAACCAATATGATTAACGCGCGGTAGTAAATCGCGGTTGAAGGTGATTAAAGATGATTATTAATCAAGCACGAGAGGGTTGATACTGCTTGCAGGCGTCACAGAATCGTCATCGTGGTTGTAGTTATCGTTGGCAACGAGTCGAACAACAAACATTACAGCGATGCAATGTGGTGATGTTATTCTGTTCATGGTCGATTGGTCAGGAGGATCGTCTCAGAGATAAAATCCGGATTCCTCTGGTCTGGTAATTAACAAGTCGGTTAACCCCCGATTACTGGAGGAAGAGGCAACAAGAGAAAAAGGAACGAGCCCCTGACGATAACAATCCGGAGAAATGTCGTGATTGCGGGCGAAATGTTCGAAACTGCTTCGGAGGAACGACGAGAGGAGTAGGGGGTATCTTAGGCCTCGTACAAGACACTGTCTCCCCTCTTTTGTTAGACCGGTACGAGCCGTAGACCGGCAACGTGTTCCACCATCGTTAATCGCGACTTCGCTTTCGAACAACTCCGTTCGGATCTGAAACCTCGGAGAGCCGAGCTGTCGTGTCAGTAATCGGCCTCTCGTCTCACGTGAAACTCGCTCTGTGGCCAACAATATTGGCTCCCCCCTCTTCGAGAAGGAAGACGACACCGTGCTACTAACAGGACAACAATAATGCAAGTCTACTCCGAGGAGCCTGGATTACGCTGCATTTCCACGGGGAAACACTATGCCAAGAAACCCTCGACGCTGCGCGAGCTCGTCGAAGCTCTGCACGACGCCTTCAAGACCGATCATGTGAACATCGACGATGTACAGGAGCTCATGGCATCCTACAAGAGCAATCCCGTCGAGTGGAAGAAGTACGCCAAGTTCGACAGATACAGGTAAATCGGAAGAGACGCGGTCTCTGGACGTTAACCCCTTGCACTATCATTTCATCTTACGGTTACAGTAGATTTTATTCGAAATCGATGTTAGTGCAGGGGGCCAATTCTTGTAAAGTTGATTAGCCCCTTTCCCTACGATATCGTGTTTGACTCGTGATGAAGATTCTGTATGCTACTAATTTCCTTTAAACCGAAATAAAATTCTACTTTGGTTTTGTTAATGTAAGTTTTCTCCGTTTTTAGAAAATTGTACGAACTACATAAAAGTTTTAATCACTGAAACCGCAAAATAAATCGTAAGGCAAGGGGTTAATAAAAATGTTCTGCACCGATTACAAGGTACTGGAACTAAATAAGAGTTTTAATAAGTTGAGTAACTCCCGTTATTGCCAAAGCGCATGCCTCCGTATTTACGTCGGCAGTTGTTTATAAAACCAATCTGCATCGTAGTTGTTATTACCAATAATCCGCAACAACACGCGTAATAAACAAATTACTGAAATGTACGAACGGGTGAATTGACGATACACGGATTCGGAAATAATAAAAAGAATGGATCTGCTGCATCGGGAGAAGACGATGAACCAGGTGTTTGATCACTCGCGATCAACGTCGGAGGGATGGCACTTCTAAGACAATATTGAACCGTTCTCGCAAACAAGAACGCGCGTCCAGCCGTAGCCGGAATTGTGAAACAAGATTAATAGCCGCGAAGTTCACGACGGGTTATCGCAGTCGTTATAGTTTCTCCAACCCCGTCTCGCGAGTGTCTCGTAAATTTTCACGATCCGGTGGCTGACACCAGAAGAATTTAAAAAGCTTGTTGCTGTACAAGCGAATGCGAACGCGGCCTCGCGCAAACAACCAATTAGAAACACCGATCTCAGGATCGCGAACGTTCGCGGGCGAATCGCAACAATCGCTAGTGTCAACAGGCTTATCGTCGGCGAATCCCGTTACGAAAAATACACGCGCGTCGTGTGTACAGGGTGTGAAGATTATACTGCCGTTTCAAATCTCTCTGATAAAAGAAATCTTCAATTATCATCTATTCTGTCGTATGCCCTAACTTATTTGTTAGGAAGTGATCATAGCCAAAAGTTTTCTGAATCATTTCGGCCTGTCGCCTTTTGGAGTGCTAGAGTTCAACTTCTTGTTGCAAACAATCTTGAGGCCAGTTTCTTTAGGAAATGTCCGACAATTTCCTTATTACTTTCCTTACATCCTGTACAAGTGTGAGGGCACGCTCGCGTTAACGCGGACAGAGATAATAGCGAGGGTTTTCAGAATCGTTCTACTGAGAGACTAATGGGTTACCCGATAATTCCGTTGTAACAAATGATTTAACGCTCTTCAGTTTACAAGCGTAATTGAAAGGGAACGATAACGAGTGTTGCGATCAATACCGATTTTCATTCAGACTCAGAACTTCGATTTCTCGATGGAATTTCGAACCGGTTTCGCGTTTATCGGATTTTCTCAGTCACGCGAAACATTTGGATTTATGTAGAAAGGAAATTGTCTTATACCGTGTAGAGCGTAATGCGAAATTATGCCACATAATTGCCAATGCGACCGATTTCCCAATACCCCAGTACATACCCTAGCATATTCGAGTCTTTCAGTATATGCTCCATTCTTTGTAATTGTGTGGGGTCTAAGTTGTTCGCGGCTCGATGATGTACCGACATAATTGCAATCCGAGCCTAAGTATGCGGAACACTTCAAAGTCTATATGTATTGCACGTAAATCAGTGGTGTTCGTCCGGTGAATGGCTGGTTACACACACTTTCCACGTATGCCCCCATGTTCCCCCCACTTTCATTACACCTGAGCCAGAACATCGGTTCTCCGACACGCGACACTTAGGCGATCGAAGGCAATGATCCATCGGCCTTGCATAAATCAACCGTTTCTTTCGATGAAAGGATCTCTGCGCTGGCTATTGCATCCGAGATCATTAAATTCTCATTTCGCTGCCGTGCTTTATTATCCTTTTTGCGCAACCTGATCTAGATTGGCAGAAAGAAAATTGTTCTTGATTCACGTTTAAACTGTTGCGATATCGCTATAGCATTCGAAGAAAGGGTCTCTGGCTTACCTTGTCTTTGTAGTAATTAATTACCCTTTCATTACGGATACCATTTACACGGTCGAACGCCATTTACTATTACTCATCCTGTTTAGTCTGAGTGCTCCAGAGGATGACTGACTCGTTGTGCGCAGGTATACGAGGAACTTGGTCGACGAGGGAAACGGAAGGTTCAATCTTATGGTGCTATGTTGGGGCGAAGGCCACGGCTCTGCCATACACGATCATGCGAACGCGCACTGCGTCATGAAGATCCTGCAGGGCGAACTCTGTGAGGTATCCCCAAAAATTAGTTTCGCCACTAATAATTCTTATGCCATTATTCAAAATATTTGTTGCATTATTTTTGTATTCAATAAATTATTAAACTTATTTAATATTCTCGTAAACTACAGAAAGTATTGTACGAGGTATTACATCAGTTCTATATCGATAAAATTAATTAGAATAGCATAGATCGAAACACAAATTTAATGTGGCTCTAAGAGGCTCGAGAGAATCAACAGGGATTTTTTAAAAATTGCTTTTACGGGGGATGAACTTGTACGAGCAATTAGTAGTACATTTTTTGGAATAATAATATTTTATAGACGAGATACGCGTGGCCCACGGCGAACGAGATTAAAAACAAGTCCGATGAATCGGAAGGGCTCAAGGAACTGGACAGAACCACCCTCGACCTCGACGAGATATGCTACATCAATGGTACAACTCTCGAACTAATTCCTAAAATGTTGAAACAGGTTTTGTAGTAAATAGATCCTAATTTGCAGACACTATGGGGCTTCATCGCGTGGAGAATCCCAGCGCAGTGAATCCGGCGGTTTCCTTGCACCTGTACTCGCCGCCATTCTCATCGTGTTCGGTGTTCAATAAACAAACTGGCCAAAGAACCGAGTGCAAAGTCACTTTCTGGTCCAAGTACGGAGAGAAGAGAAATTGGGTCAGATTTCAATCACGTTTTATCGTATTTTATCGCATTGATTTTATCTAGCTAATTTATATTTGTTTAATTCGCAGGACATTCAAGAGGCTAGGTGTCCGGAAGACAATTAATACAATGGGGATGTTCGCATTGTCCTTTTAAATCTGTGACGAGGTCAACGAGACGTAATTGTTAAACAGTTTTATAGTGTGTAACTGTGTAAAGTGTTTTTAGTACTTAATCGTACTTCTAAGGACCTTTTTATGAGCAAATACAACGTTCCTGAGATGCGCGGCCTTATTGTTATACTGCGACTAAAAAATAAAAATGAATTGATAAATGGAGACCTGGCCGATAAATTATATTATTGTTTGTCACTCGCGAGCAGGAAAAATAGTGTTTACAATTGTTTCTATCTTTCTGTACATAAATAAACATCGATGTAGTCTAGGAATAATATTGTTCCACGCTGTATATTTTATCATAAATTAGAACATACTGTCTAAAAATCCGTACAGTAAGTTATTGTACGGATGTCTGTATACGTATTTGGCGCGAGAATTCTGTTGAATTTTCGTCTGCTACGGTCCGCTCGATAATAAATTATTTTCTCATAAAAATACTCGCTGTATATATTCTGTGACAACATGTACTTGTAAAAATATTATAATAAAAATATTATAACCATTGGTACAGAAATTATGGGGAGTTTAACTCACGTGCAGCGAGTTCGAATGTTGTACAAAACGATTTTGAGGTTACACCGTGGTCTACCAGAGGAAATTCAATCTTTGGGTACCAGTTATGTTAAGGACGAATTTAAGAGACATAAGAAATGCAACGAGGCTGAAGCTGCTGTTTTTATAAACGAATGGACAGTGAGTAATATTAATTTCTTCACAGAAGACTTTCATAAAGGAAAGATAGGTTAAGTTTCACTTATTTTTTTCCTCTCCATTCAATGAAAACTGTTTTTCTATTAATTTGAAAATTCCTGTTTTCTAATAGCCTTATAAAAACGATTTCTTTATGCTGTAGGAATATGCACTAATGCTTGCTAGTCAGGTTGGACTTAAGGGACCGCATACAGCCAAACCGTTGGGTCAAGATCTGGATCAAAAAGATTTTAATAAATTTAGGGACGAGCAAGTGTATCAATTGTATGAGTTAATGGTTGCAGCAACTGGTAAAGATGACAAAGATACAAAGAAATGATAATTTAGCATTGTCAAGGTAAATGTGCTGCACCGTACAGTTCTTAAAGTATTGTACGCTATGTTTTTTTTAATGTAGCCAATTATTCTATCTACTGTAATGTACATATTGTATATGTTGTGCAATGGTCATTGTAAATAAATGTCACTTAAAATTCATCTCCTAAAATTGTACATACTGATCAATGAATCTGCATAACCCTGAACAAAAAGTTTGTTAAAATTCTGCTAAACAATCTAGTAACAGTATTGCCATCTAGAGAGAAGATGATGATCTTCCAGAATGTCAAGTGAAACTTTACTTAATTAGACTTTCAAATAAACAACATATTGATCAATGAATTAATTTGCTATAACCCTGCACAAAACATTTGTTCATTTTGTTAAACAATGTAGTAGCAGTATTGCCATATGAAGATAAGCTGATGACCTTCCAGAATATCAAGATTTTTAAATAAAATATGATTAGACTTTTAAATAAAATATGAAAATTGCAACTACTTATCGCGACAAGCGAGTGAAACGACGTTCGGCTCATTATCAGTCCAACCAATTCGGCTACAACAAGTTGCGGTTTCAACGTTCAACATATGTAGAACATACATAACCTTCATATTGCCATTTTTATAAATACAATATAAATTTCGGATACCGTCTAATCGTGTGTGCCTTTGGAAAAGAACAAAATGAGAAGTATTAGAGAATCTGCCAGTATAATTATGACCGCGCGTCATGTGCAAAAATGTGTCCGTCCACCGCCGCCTGTAAACGTATGTAACAAAATACAAGTTCATTATGTTTTCTGATTAATTATTATTTTAATTTAACTCTTAGCTGAAAGAAACGCGATAATTAGGTGGAAATTATACTGCAACCGAGGTCGAGAAATGTCAAATTACAAATAGAAGAGAGCGCAGGAAATTTGAATTGATGTACGAAAAGACATAAAAGAATTATTTACAGTTTCAGTATAATTACGATCTGCTGTGCCTTAAGCGTCACCGAACTTCGAAATTTATGCCAAGTGCTTATGTGTTTCCTGGAGGGATGATCGAACCGTTTGATGCTGATCTTAAGTGGCATAACCTTTTCTCTGCGTTTGGTTTCGACAAGAACAGCTTCTCTACTTTGATACCCGATGTTAAAACACGTCCATTGATTTTTAAACAACAACCGAACGAGTTACCAAGGGAAATTTCACTTAGAATCTCTGCAATTCGAGAAGCCTTCGAAGAGTGCGGTATCCTACTTTGTAGGAGGTCGAACGATGGCGGAACGCGCTCTGATTGGACGCAGCATATCGAAAGTAATCCGATTATCGGCGCGATACGAAAATCAAATTTGAAACTTCCGCGCCACTAATGAAATCAATCATTTCTGTATTATTCAGTGTCGAAAGTCGATATCGATACCTGGCAAAAGAGGGTGCACAACGATGCTACAGAATTCTATTCGTTGTGCAAGAATTTCGACTGCTATCCTAATTTGTGGGCGCTTTACGAATGGAGCAACTGGTTGACGCCTACCAGTTTCCGTGATAGACGATTCGACACTGTCTTCTACATGGCCTGCATGCAGGAAACGCCTCCAACGCTTTTCGAAGCCTCGGAAATTGAAGATTTGAAGGTGAGAATATTTAAGTGATTAATTACGTACAAACAAGTTTTTAATAACGTAAATGATATTTTGAATAGTGGGACCTGCCAGCGAACTTCATATTCTCCACCGAGGGCATCACGGTACCACCTCCGCAACAGTATGAAATTGCGAGAATTTCCAAATTTGAAAGCATAGACAATTTATTGGATTTCGCCATCGATCGGACTAAGAGGGGAGTGCTGCAAACTATGCCGGTAAATGAAAAGATTAATTCAAGCTTTACTAAAAATATTACAGTGATTTTAATCAATATACAACTAGGTAAAAGTGAAACTGCTTGATGGACACGTGTTCGTCATGCCAGGGGATTCGATGTATCCGATACAAGCAACTGTAATTGAAGAGCAGATAATCCTGAAAACGGACATGACCATCCAACAGTTTCAAGATATATCGCCTGTGAAAAATAGAGTGGAGTTTTACAATTGCGAAGTGAGGAAATTGTTCGTGCAGAATTTCGACAACGAGGATGGTCACTTGGCGCCAATGCAGCTGGAAGACGTCCATGTTATTCAAAATCGAAAGAAATGAAAAATTAGACTCGTTTTGTAATCGTCGTGATTCGTTCATCTGTATCGTACAAAATTGACAATGGATTAACAATGATTTGTGATATACATTGATACGCAATTGAATTTTCTGCTCTTTTACCTTGACTATTGGCGCAGTTGTTCTTCTGCGCGTGTTCTTCGATTTCGAATGAGCGCGGGAAGAAAGCGCGCCAAACACGATGCGCAGTTGTAATGGCTGCTTGAGTTACGTATGTGAAATCGAGTGCGTTAAAATCGAGAGAATATGAAGAATGATCGGTCGCAGTGAATAAATTAGCATTCGGTAAGTGTGCTTACATCTTTCTTTATCGTTTAGCTATTAAGTTTATCATTATGTAAGCAGTTCTTATTAACGATCACTTCGAGCAACCGGCGTGTCAGAACGTAACACAAGATATACTATTCTAATTGCAATACGTATTTTTACTTTAGAAAATGGAATACACTAAGCGGCGGCGATACACAGTCAATGTCGAGACGAACGACCTCCAAGATATCTATCAGCATGATCTACAATTATATGATTTTCCTCCGACCGGAGAAATTCCGTTCGTGGAGTTCCAACAGTTGGGCATGGAGAGGTTGAAACGTAAGTTCTCTAGTAATTAGACGTTGAGGCTCGAAATTCATTAATCCCTTGCCCTACGATTTATTTTACGGTTTCAATAATTAAAATTCATATCTGTTGTATGCCTGTATATTCTCCGATAGCTGTACATTAACGAAACCAAAGTAGAATTTGATTTCGGTTTAAAGGAAATTAAGAGCATACATATATTTATTAGACTCTGTTCAGAACTTTCATCACGAGTCAAACACGATATTGTAGGGCGAGAGGTTAAGTAAAATAGACCTGGTCAACGCTGGCTCGTGGAACAGATGTGGCTGTCCCTCCACTTCGCCTGCTCTTCCTTCAGCACGAATCCTACGATGCTGCACCGGCAGGTTACTCACTTTCAATTAATTCTTTTGGCTCTGTGAATACTTTACCTGTATTATATACATGTACATGTATACGTAGTAGTGGCGAATAACCTGCCGGTGCAGCATTGTGGGGCTCGTGCTAAAAGAAGAGTTGGATTGGTGGGAACTGACTCGCAGAGCAGACGATGAGAAGAAGCAGCCACATATGTTCGGCGAATCTGTGTTGCCCAGGCCCGAAGTAAGACATAGTCACTGTGAGAACACACAATTTATAGTACTGCAACACGTGGAAAGTAACGCAGTACGAACAGACCTGAAGCTAATGGAGGACCGCAAGAAAAATCTGAGCACATCTCTGGGGAAGGATGGGCTCAAGCATTTCGTACATCTTCTATATGCATCTGGATGCAAGCTACCTTCAGAGGCAGACTTGCAAAGCAGAAAGAAGGATCACATGTCCCATTACATAATGAGACTATCGTACTGCCAAGATCCAGATCGTCAGATGTGGTTCATAAACCAGGAAATAGAATTGTTTAGACTGAGATTTAGTTCGTTAGATTCCGAGGGAATAAAGAAGCTACTTAGCTCGCACAATATTGAATGCCAGCAAGTAAGGGATGAAAATAACTTAATCGAATATATGGACACAGTAATCATGATGTATAATTCATTGCGCAGGTCACTAGGGAAGAGAAAGATGAGATAAGGGAAGAGCTGCATTCGTCCACGGCGAAAATAGCCAGTATCGATACATCAGAGTTTTACAAAGTACCTTTCCAGAGGGTTGCTGACTTAATTAGATCGCGCAGAGTGTACCTTACCAATGGAATGGCATACATTCCGCAGACAGACTTGGTGTCTTTGTTTGTTTCTTATTTTAGGAAGATCTTGATGGATGGTATGGAGGTAAGTGAGCTATTAACTTCGGTATTCAGCTGACGGTAATGTGGCTACAAAAGTGAAACGTATTTGTGCCGTGCAGTATGCGAAAAATTATCTCTCGAACGTATCCGACGACGAGAGACTGATTTCTTTCCTGAAATCCTTGCCTGGCTCTTTCTCTGGCATGACCCGCGTGGTCTGGACATCGAACACCACTCCGGTGGACAAACTGGACGAGGTAATTCACCTGTTCCACGGAGTCCTGCTGTCGGTGTAACTGAGAATCGTTTTTAGTTATCGAAAACGTCCTATCCTCTGTGCATGAGGTCGCTGCACGAGGCGCTCAGAACTCAACATCATCTTCGAAACAGCGGGCGTATTCAGTACGGTCTGTTCATAAAGGGTATCGGAGTGACAATGGAAGACGCGATGCGTTTCTGGAAAACGGAGTTCACGAAAAAGATCGATCCAGACAAGTTCGACAAACAGTACGCCTACACCATAAGACACACGTTCGGTAAAGAGGGTAAACAGACGAATTACACCCCTCTGGGCTGCACGAAAATTATTACGTCCTCGGTGGGGCCTGGAGAGCACCATGGCTGCCCATACAGGCATATGGATCACGAGGCGTTGAGACAGAAATTGTCCGGATACAGTATGCCTGCGGTAAGCGTGAACGAAATCGCAGATCTTGCTAGAAACGGCCATTATCTTATCGCCTGCACCAAGTACTTCGAGGTTTTGCACAGCCGCTTGCCGGACAAGCCTTTCGTTCATCCTAACGGGTACTTTGTGGAAAGCCGGAGTATATTAGCCAAAGAGGAAGTCACAGGTGAATGAGAAAACTTAATTCAAACCAATAATATTATATTTAAACATTTCTTTCGGTACAGAGCCTGAGAGTCAAGATAGATTTCAACAAAGCGGAAGGTTGAGCAACACTCCGATAAGAAGAGATAGAAACACCGGCACCCCTGCGAGAAATTTGGATAAATCGATCAGAACGCCATCGCAAGTCCCTGAGAAGTATATGACACCAGTGAGGAAGGTGGAAGGAACGAGCACGACTCCATCGAGAATAGCCAAAGCCACCCCTAAGAGACTGGACACCTTCTCCCTCGAAAACGATGAAATTATCGCCCAACTGATGGACGAGGACATGTGAACGCGAATGAAGATACTCTAGGAATGTTTTTATTGTAAAATAAATATTTTTGTAATTGTATATTATCTATTCCAGGGGAATTGTTTCCTAAACGTCGATCCATTATACATAGCTGTTGACCTCCTTTAGAGACCTCTTCGACAAGAAGTTCGTCTTCACGTCGCGTATCATCGACTCCACTAGTTTCTGCAAATTGTATTCGTGTTTCCACCCCCAGTCCCTTCGAGCCTCGCTGTCGTCGAACACTTGTGGCCAACTGTTAGCTGAAATTGACATTTTTAAATAAATGGATCGTTGCTAGAGAAATGTATCGATATACTGACCAATATACTGTCGTCCATCAGGCTTGTACGTGATCTTCAAGTCAGGAACGTGCTTTTTAAGCTCGTTGAACAGTTCCTCCGGCGTAAAGCTCATCGCAGTCACGTTGTACACTCGCCTATGCAATTGATCATCAGGGGTGTTCAGAAATTGGAACAACGCGGATAGACAATCCTCTATGTACATCATCGGCAGCCTCGTATAAGGTTCCAAATAACATTCATATTTTTTCGTGCGCAATCCCTCGTGGAACACTGCCACCGCGTAATCTGGAAAGAATATATTTGTTGATAAATTTTGCACGAGGAGACAGTTTCTCATTCATGATTCCGTGCACGTTACCCTCGGGTTTACGCATCAGGAGATAAGGGAAACGCAAGGAACGATCTCACGGCTCGTGACCAAGAGACACTCAACAATTTACTAATACTATTGTCCTTGAGGAGCGATGGATTGCGCTATTACGCAGTTACCCTAATCGTGCTCGCAACGTGCTCTACTTCGTATCCCGGGGACACTGATCGTTGAGTACAGAAAAAATAAGACATAGGGTGTCTCTGTATTGTACTGATTGGTTGTAAAAATTTATTGAATTAGAAACGAAGAAAAGCTGAAGAGATACCTGTAGTTCCACCACCTGGAGGGTCGCTGCTGATGACTCCAGGGAACCGCAGGCACCGGAAGTCGAGCCCGAACCTGTGATGATAGTACTCGCCTAGAAGCTCCGCGTGGACCTTGCTCACGCCATAAATCGTCCTCGGTCGTTGCACAGTCACATTAGGGGTTGGATTCCTCGGGGAATCAGGGCCGAAAGCACCGATCGTCGACGGAATAAATATTCTCAGCTTGTACTGTTTCGCCAGCTCGATCACGTTGTGCATCCCTGCCAGAAAATGTATCATAATTTATACAGATCGACAAAACGTATTTCTTAAATTTTCGATATAGGCCCACATAAAAAAGTTGCGAAGAACAGCTTCTAATATTTTCTTTGTGATTCCGACCAATTGCAATTTTTTCCAAATTTCTTCCTCTATTAAAATCATTATGGGAAGAAATAACATTCAATTTAGTTTCTATTTATTTCTGCTCATTAGGTACAATTTGTTTCTTTATTAAATATATATTAGATTAAAGAACTAAATCCTTAGTTCCGCGGGATTGCAAACCCTAGACACAAGTTACTCTAACGATTTCTTCAACGACGAAGGAAAAAATCCACTTTCCCTCGAGGCGCTTTCTTCTGCGCCGCGGTAACAATATAATTATTATCGTAACGACAAATTCGCCGACATTCCATTTCACTCGAGTGTCTTCGATGCACCTAGAAACTGTTTCGAAATTGTCATAGTTCTACCTTCTATGTTGACTCTCACTGCGAGGGGGACATTCTGCTCGCCGACAGCACTAAGAAGAGCGCTGAAATGTATCATCCAGTCGATTCGATAGTCTACAACGATCTTCTGTAGACCCTTGAAGTCGAGGATGTCGGCGAAGATGAAGGGACCGCAGGACACGCTCTCCTCGCTAGGCTTGATGATGTCCGAGAGGATCACGTTCTCGCTGCCATAATTCTTTCGCAGCAGCTTCGCACACTCGGTGCCCAACTGACCGAGACCACCTACAAATGATCATGCTGTGCAATCTCAATTTTTTATAGTTGATCTGGAAGGGGGAGAACGGCAGGGCCGTTCCTAGGTGTACAGCCGCCTGCGTGCCGAGCAATTTTTCGCCGCCCCACCACCCCTTTCCCAGCAGCGCAATGAATGACCTTTTTTTTGGCGTCACCGAATTCACGATAGGTCGGTTGCGCTGTTCTATTTTCGACCGCAGTCTGCCGCCCCCTAAAATCGGCCGCCTGCGTGCGGGCACGCACTGCACGCCCGGTAGGAACGGCCCTGCATCTGCGTCATCCTGGATCTTTTAGAAATTTAATGTTCGATTCTATAAACCCTCCAGAATACGACGATTTTCTATAACATTATGACCACTTGAATATGTTTAACCACCACTAAACATTGCTGTACCATTATTCAAAATATTGTTCAGATTATTAAACATGTTGGTATCTAATCAATTACTAAACACATAGGTATTGTATGAGGTGTTATATCAATTTCATATCTATAAAATGAAAAAATCATATAGAATGGAATTATTTTAGATCCTAGGAAATGTTTAATTTTTGAATTAAAAGCAATTTCTTCAAACATGTTCTAAAAATTAAAGAGACAAAATCTAACTATACTGTCGAAAATGGTCAGAACTGGTTCTCGGAATGCCATAGAGAGGTACCATCAATGATAAATCTCTAGGAAAACGAATTTATCGAACGAACCTCTAAACGAAACGATATTCGTTTCCGTTCGTTGAAAAATGTTAAAAGACAGTGGCAACCGTGATCGGTTTCGCAACGAAGATTATAATTATAGTTCGCATTGGTACGTACCAGTGATCAGTATCCTTGGCGGTTTCTTGATCACATTTGATCCGTTGTTCTCATTTTCTTTAGGGCCCTGAGACGCGAAACTGTTACCGATATGAAAATCCCTCGAAACACTTCTCGATAATCGCCGGGTGATACGCGAGAAATTGTTGCACCACATTATTGTAATGTGGAAATATTGTTAAGTACTCGACCTGCCTATTCTAGCCTCGGTGTCGATAAACAACTGGCGTAGACACTCTTGATTGAATGATATTATAGCTTGGTTGATTCTGAAAACCAGTTAGAACACCGATTCTCTTGGTCGACGTGTGTCTGTGAGTCGATAGTAGTTGGACCTTCATCACGATGATGAATCTACCGAAGCAACTGATCATACATTTACATAAATATGCAACAATTCGTAAAGTGATTATTATAGTTGTTCCAGCGCGGAGTTAATTCACGCCGCTCTCGAATACAACGAATCAAATATTTTAGAGAAAATTTGGACCGAGCCTCTCAATCGTTTAGAACCGGTTATCGTAGATTACTTATTTATTTCCATTCTGCTACACGGGACGACATACTTGAATTTAGAATGAACGATGGAACAAAATCTTCACGAAAAAGTTCCATTCAGAATCCTCGACTTCCTCCGATCGTTAATTTTTTAACTTTGTCACACTATAATTAAACTAGTTAGGATTCAGCAATACTAATAAATCAATTTTCCATGAGCATAGTTGGTATATTTAAATTTTCAGCGCACTTACGGCTTACGCGGAAAGCGCTGGATCGAATTAACCGCGTAAGTCGAGGACCTACTGTAGTTCCTTGATCTCTCGATCGTTTAGAACCGGTCATCGTGGATCACTGTATTTCGATTTTGCTACACGACATACTTAAATTTAGAATGAAGGATCAAACGGAATCTTCCATTCAGAACCGGACTTTCCTGCGCCTGCCATCGAATCCCCGCCTTCCTCCGATCGTTAATGTCTTAATTTTGTCGTACTCTAATTAAATTAGTTAGGATTTAGCAAGGTTTATTGCCGGTACCGTTGCCTGTTGCCGTGTGTTTTCTACATCTCGCAAAAAGCGGATAAAGAAAGACGGAACTCGTGTCATCTGGACTGGAACCCATTTAACTGCACGTTCTTCAGAAAATCATGGGAATCGTCGTCGCCTGGGGTCAAAGTAACCGCACAATCTTGCACGAGCTATTTCGAATAGTTAAAAATCAAAAATCGAATAGAAAATATGAGTACTAAAAATCTGACGAAGGTTTTAAGGCGTGTAATAGTGTTGCAGGGTTTCAGGCGTCGTTGATCGGCAAGATTTTCGGCAACCTTGTAACGAGGAAGCGGCGAGCATGAAGAAACCGTAAATTCGAAACTTGTCACTGTCGCCAAATTATTCGGACGCGAGGATTCGGTGGAAAGGGAAGAATTTCCTGGAAGCGTGCCTTCACGGTGGCTGGACACAGCACTTCGCAATTCTCTTTTCGTCCCGCTCGCCATCGCCCACGCCACAGTCATCTTCTCCCCTCGACTTTGTGCATCAGCACGCTTTGCACAAAAGTTCTTCGTGTAGTTAGTCAGTGCCTGTCCGTAACGAGAGCGCCGAGAGGCTCTTGCTCTGTCGCGTCGCGTTCCTTCTTCGTTTGTGAACAAACTGTGCTGCATTATTTTCCTCGAGGGATATCAGATCTTCGGCAATCTTTCTTGCTGCTAGAGACGCTTCTGAACGTTCAAGGATAACCGCAGGGTTCAACAAGTTACGCGAGGTAGGGGTGGCTTCAGGCACTTAGGGGATGCGCTCTTGCGAGTCCCAATAAACTGGAATGTTCACCGCGATTAGGATTTTTTAGCACACAACATTTGAGCTCGTTGCAGATGAAGACTTTTTTAGACTGCATATAGACCTTTTTTAGATGAACTCTTCCGCGAAGTATTGAGATTAGACTGCGAATAAAATTTGTTAATTGATCGAGAGTTAAACAAGCAGTATGGCGTTATAATGTCGATGATAATCGCAGGGATCGACAAGAAACGCGAGGTCGAAGGTTGGGGTGGCTTCAGGCACTTAGGGGATGCGATCTCGCTGGTTCCAACAAATTGAAATGTTCACCCCCGATTAGGATTTTTTAGCATACAAAATTTGAACCTCATTGCAGATGAAGACTTCTAAAATATTATGTTTAGACTGCATATAGACCCTTTTTAAATGAACTCTTCTGAAATTTGTTAATTGATCGCACGTTTAACAAACAGTGTGGCGTTATAATGTCGATGCAGTTCCTTCGAAAGGCATCCGACTTCGTTTCCAAGTTGCGTAATTGCCGGCAGGGTTCGGAACGATAGCCACGCAGGAAAATCAAGGAAGTACATGTCACTTTCACTGAAATCATACGCGATCGCCGATTCGATCGCGGCAGCTCGCGACGACGGCGACAATGGAGATCGTTGGCTGCACCTGTGTCATTTGTTCACATTGTGAACAACAGAATTGACAGGGAACGATTGTCGCATCGATGGATCGGCTGGAATCACGCGATCGAGAGGTTGAACGTGATTGATCGCGATTGAATCGTAAATCGGGTTATACAGTTTATACAGTCAATCAAATAATGAAGGACGATTTTGTAACAATCGGACTGATTCAGCTCGAACGCAGTCACGTGAGTGCAGCGACCTGTTTTCCAATGCTGTTCATATTTGTGGCATAATTTAGAATCAGTCATTCAAACATTTTCAATCACGATTCCTGGTTCACCCTGTATATCTGAATATGTATCAGAACATACGGATGGAGTATAATCGAATAAATTTGGTGGTTGCTTAATCTAGTCCTCTAATAGCCAGGAATCCGTCCCCGTGTCTGAGAAGGTTGTGGCATAATTTAGAATCAGTTCTTCTAAATCCTGATGAGGATTTCATGTCTGCATGGTTCCGGGTGCTCATTATTGCAAATTTGAAAGCTACGATAGAGACAAACTCGTCGCCATCAGCTGTAGTTTATTATTTATTTCCCTATTTTTGCTACCAATCCGAGGAGAACATACGGAGAAATTATAATCGAATAAATTTGGTGGTTGCTTAATCTAGTCCTGTAATAGCCAGGAATCCGTCCCCGTGTCTGAGAAGGTTGTAGCATAATTTAGAATCAGTTCTTTTAAATCCTGATGAGGATTTCATGTCTGCATGGTTCCGGGTGCTCATTATTGCAAATTTGAAAGCCTATTAAATTTGAAAGCCACGATAGAGACAGACTCGTCGCCATCACCTGTAGTTTATTATTTATTTCCCTGTTTTTGCTACCAATCCGAGGAGAACATACGGAGGGAGTATAATCGAATAATTTTGGTGGTTGCTTAATCTAATCCTCTAATAGCCAGGAATCCGTCCTCGTGTCTGACAAGGTTGTGGCATAATTTAGAATCAGTTCTTCTAAATCCTGATGAGGATTTCATATCTGCATGGTTCCGGGTGCTCATTATTGCAAATTTGAAAGCCTATTAAATTTGAAAGCCACGATAGAGACAGACTCGTCGCCATCAGCTCAGCACTTTATTATTTATTTCCCTGTTTTTGCTACCAATCCGAGGAGAACATACGGAGGGAGTATAATCGAATAAATCTGGCGATTGTTTAATCTAGGGTCGTAAAAAAGGGTTGTTCCAGTAAAGGGTCAATTGAAAATCTCCTTTTCATTGATGGTCACTTGGTATCGGCATTCTTCACGTTCGGCTGGGTTTCCAGGCCGACCAATTGTTCGTACTTACGGAAGACGCGTTATGAAACACACGTGGTCACCCGTGACAGCAGCCGCGGAGAATACCTTTGTTCTCGTTCGATCAGATACGTGCGAAGGGATTTTAGTCTTCCGCGTCGGTCCCTTCGAGCCCCAGTTTCGACTTGAATTTTCGAATAGCGTTTCAAAATCCCCTCTGGTTTCGTCAGTTCGATCCGTATCGTGCGGCAGGTTCCAGACGACAGCGGTCGTTACGGGGAAGGATTGTCCTAGCGGTGTTTAGCTTTGCTTACGGTACGAAGCATTAATTTTGTCGTCTAGAACCGTGACGTGTAAGCAACTAGTCTACACACGTGCGTTCCCCGATTTACGCACGGAAACCACCGTGACATCCAGGGGCACTTTAACGCCTGATGCCTGGGGAGCGCCTACTTCCCTGGATCTCTCGGGATACTTTTCCTTTTTCAATCGGCTTCGGGATTAGAGGGAAGCAGGATCTTCATTGTTAGACTATGTCTATCCAATAGTCAGTCTCACTGGACAACGACTATACTTTTTGTATGGCTACATTTATTGATCACTGTTGAGAATAATGCCTTTCATGTACATATGAATGAATGTGTGTTGATCAGATCGCCACTTCGCTTAGTAATGGCGAGAAGTTAATAATAATAAAATATTACAATTACAAACGAATCAAATTTGATTTCATTTAAAAAGAAAGGCACAACATCCATACTTGTTAGACTTTGTTTAAAATCTTCATGACGAGTGTGGCTCGTTAAAATACGGCAAGGGAACGATTGTTTGCAGAAAATGCGGGGTCGGCGTCGGTCGTAGACCAAGGTCCAAATGCGCGATGTTTAAACCACCGGAAGGTGGAGGCCTCTTAGCAGCCGGCTGGCTTCTGGCACTGTTTTGGGCGAGTGTCAGCGGCCAGTTGAGCGCCGAGTACGGCTGTCCTACTCAGGAGAGGATTCTACCTTGCAGATGTTCTACTCGCGACATGGAGATTCAGATCTGGCAAGTGCAACCTCCTGAACAACTCTCTATTCCACCATGCTCCTTTATTCACCCATCTTCTACCAATAGGTGCAGTCACAGCGAGTTACCAAAGGTTCTCGAGGGTCTAAAAGCAGTGAGCCACTACCTAGACCGACCAGTGGACGAGTTGATCCTGGAGAACAACAATCTACCTAGTCTCCCTGGCAAAGTATTCGCCACTTTGCGCGTCCTCCGCTTGATGTTACGGAACAATCGTCTCGAGAGAGTGTCTTCCGGTTGGCTGGAGGGTTTACACGATTCCTTGTTAGAGCTATTCGTCGTAGAACCAGATCTACGATCTCTGCCAGTGGACAGTCTCGAAAATCTGCAAGGTCTAGAAGCTGTAACATTACAGAGCCGAGTGATGAAGAAGTTGCCGAAGTTCTCGGGGCTGCCTAAGCTCAGGTACCTGCAGATCAACTCTCCAGCTCTACTGGAGCTAGCTCCGAGGAACTTCAGAGACTTGCTAAGCCTGGAACAGCTTCACGTCTTCGGGAGCTCAAGATTGATACGCTTGGAAGCTGGTCTCTTTCGAGGGTTACCACGATTGGAGCTGGTGAACATCACAGATTGCGGCGTGCATTGGGTTCATCCTCGAACCATGATCGACCTGCCAGAGCTGAAGGAGCTGTCCCTAGTTGGGAACTCGATAGTAGACGCTGGGATGATCGGCCGCGCTAGCGTGGATCTTCCCTCGCTGTCTGTGATCAGTCTCGATCGGAATCGCATAAATCGTCTGGACGAAGGAGCCTTCACCGACCTGACCGTCCTCTCCCGCCTCCACTTATCGAGGAATCACATCACCGAGGTGTTCGCCGGAGCGTTTCAAAGAATGCCGGCCTTGAAGACCGTGGATCTCAATCACAATCTAATACATCGTATTCACCCGGAATTCTTCCCTCGCCGACCAGGCAACAGCTTAGAGGAGTTCTGGTTGATCGACAACGATCTCAGTCACGTCTCCGAGCTGAGATCCATCATGGAGGCATTGCCCAGGTTGAAGTTCCTCGATGTTAGCCACAATCAAATCGAGGAAATTCCGTTCGGAGCGCTGAGAGGTCATCCGACGCTGGAGAGGCTTCACCTTGATCACAACAGAGTGGCCTTTCTGCAAAGGGAGACCTTCACCGCGATGCCCGCTCTCAGGGAACTCCGCTTGAAGAACAATTCCTTGTCGAATCTTCTGGAGACGCCATTCTGGAACCTGCCCGCGTTGAAGGGACTCGATCTATCCGAGAACTATTTCCGACATATCGAACCTCGGTTGCTGGCCAACCTGCCGAGCTTGAGGAGATTGGACATGAGTGGAAACGCTATAGGATTGATAGAACCTGAGTCTTTTTTGAGCACACCAGCCCTGGAACATATTAATATCTCCGGCAATGCGCTCTCTGTTCTTCATCCCCTAACCTTTCATCAATTGAACAACCTCTACGAGCTAGACGTCGGCTGGAATAGGATGCTAGAAATCGTTCCAGGCTTGCCCAGGAACATAGAGCACCTACACATGCCCATGAACCGTATCGTCGTCCTCCCTGCCGTGTCTTCGCAGGATCTAGCCCTTCCGGTGCTCAGATCCCTCGATCTCAGCGCGAACGGCATCGAGAGGATCTCGCCTGGTAGTTTAACCGATCTACCGAATCTGAGAAAGTTCAATTTAGCGTACAATTCCTTGAGGATCGTCGAGGATGGCACCTTCGACGGTCTGTCTAGGTTGGAGCAGTTGGATCTGAAATATAATCGGTTGGTTACTCTGCATGGCAGAAGCTTCAGACCTCTTAGATCCTTGATGGATTTGAGCTTGAGAGGGAATAGGTTGGAGGTCCTCAGACCGGATATCTTTCAAGAGAATGTTAGGCTGCAGAGACTTGATCTGAGCAGGAACAATCTTGCTCAGATCCCTCATGCTACCTTCTCCAACACCAGGTAAGAAAGTTTGTGATTATTATTGTATAAACTTTTTACTTTGTTCGGTATGTGTAATTACAGGGTGAACCACGAATCGTGACCACTAGAGATTATTCTGTTATTGGCAGTCCGATTGAAAATGTTTTTATCAGGTATAGCATGGTTTCGAGAGAGCTTTCATGTAATTATAGCGAATTTTTCAACTCTTTTTTTCATGATTTTTCAAGGTCACCTTGAATTTTTCGCAAATACATCTATAATTTCCTTATGCCCATTTGTTAAAGGATTTCAAGACGAATTCGGTAAATATCGTAACATAAAAAATTGCAAAAAATTGCTTTTTTATCTTTTTTTACAAAAAATTTTCGATCGGACTGCTAATAACAGAGTAATCTCTACTGGTCACGATTCGTGATTCACCCTGTATGTATATGGATACCAGCACGCATGGGAAAGGACATAAACTTGGATTTGTTATGGATTAGCTTTATTGACGTCTTATTCTTATGGCTCCCCGATGAATACTGCTTGTCGCACATTGTTGCCAATCTCTTAACTTCCTATACTATACTTATACAGCACAGAGGTGACGGTTCTCTTCAGGATTTACGCGAACACCATGTTTTGCCAGACAGCTCCCACAAAGTAGCGTTTGTCTAGGCGTTAACGCGCCCATAGAAAAGCGGTTTCACTCGTGGTCATTTGGTTGCGTCACCGGCAAATTGGCACCTAGAAAGTTCTTGCTCGTGTTTAAGTGTCCCCTTTTCAGCTCGAGAGTGTCATCATCCTGGCGTGTCGTCCATTTTCTCGAGCTTTATATCACCTCGTCACGCGAAATACTTGTATCGTGCCCTTTGCAAGAGAAGCATCTGTAGAATCAACTAGGAATCTCGAAGTTTGGCTACTTGATAGGCACTGGAGCGTGTACGTTTAGAAAGTACCATTAGATCCAAAGAACCAGGTCTGAAACTGTGCTCCAAATTAATGTAGACCGTACGCTTCGAACAGTCCAGTTTCTACTCGTTTTATTTATTGAAGTGTATTGAGTATTGAGTCTTATGTTTCCCTCGCAGTAATGACACCGTTCACGTGCGTAAATAAATAAATAATTAATTTTAAATATTCTTGATGGGTGAAGTTGATTCCTAAAAGGTTGAATTTGATTTGCAAAAGAATGAAATTGATTTGCAAAAGGGTGCATTTGATGTTACCAAGGGGAGACAATGAACTAGAAGAAATAGAGAAACTGTGATAGACATCGTAAATTTTTCATATTTTTGGCAAACATTGCCATAAGGTTGCTCCAGTTAGAAAAGTGTGGGTGGTTTGATCGGTCCGCGGCGGAAACGGCCGTTTCTATTAATGATCGGATGTCAAAGGGAGGAAACGACGTTAATTGCAGAGACCTTCGTGAACTGTACGCGTCGCACAACACTTTGACCGAGTTACCCGGATCGTTGCACGGGCTAACAGCGCTTCAGGTTCTCGACTTGAGCTTCAACAAGCTGAACATCCTGTCGCCGGAAACGTTGAGCAGCCTGTCGGCCTTGCTTGAGCTGAAACTTGTCCGGAATAGGATCCGCGAACTTCGCGAGGGAGCTTTTGATGGATTACCACGGTTATCCTTGATCGATCTGGAGAACAACGATCTGAGGATCATCGAGAGGAACGCTATCAGAGCTTTGCCAGAGCTGCAGGCTATTAGACTCGGGAAGAATCGGTTGCAGGTAACGCAGATCATTAGGTCATTCCTTGAGTCGTGTTCTTATGCTTCGTACAGGCCTGAACATTTCGCCGAATTTTTCAAATTTTATTAGTACTTCTTCCAGATCATTTAAATCGCCGATTTCTTTGTTTATAAATTTCTTCGTATTGTTCTTAACATTTATCCGTGTTTCTAACGTGCGGCGACCGTGTACTGGCGATAATGTATTGACGATCGCATATGCGGTTTTTATAACGTGCGGCGCCGCAACTACATTGCAATTTTTATTTGGCTCCTGTGTCCTGTTGATTGCAATCAATGCGAACATTTTTTATTTTGCATAGAGATCCGCAGTCTAGAAATTACTTTTGAATAAGTATTTGATGTACGTCTTAGCAATAAATAAAGTTTTGAATTTCTTGACAATTAGTATACATTTGATTTGATGTTTTTTATAAAAACATTCCTCGTTCGGCGAAATGTTCAGGTGTGCACGAAACTTTAGACTTGTAGGATGATCGGATAGGGGTAAGACGGTAGCTTCATCAGAGGTTCGTCCACCAGATAATCCCGAGCGGAGCTTTCACCGAGCTGCCTCTGCTGCAAAGCGCGGAACTGCAGGAAAATCGGATCCAGGAAATCGCGAGCAACGCGTTCATTAACGTGCCTCACCTTCTCTTCCTCAATCTCAGCTACAATCACTTGCCAGCGTTGGATTACGTCGGTCTGGAGAGTCTCCGTTCGTTAGAAGTCCTCGATTTGAGCAACAATCGATTGTCCAGGGTGTCCAGCAACAGTCTGTCGTCGATGGAGTGGCTGGTCGAGTTGAAAGTGACTATTTTACATTGTTTCGTCAAAATAACGAGAACCTATGATAAAGGTACCAGTTACTGCTTGGAAGTTTTTTATTAATTTGAAAGCATTTTGTAATTTATTTTGCATTATTTCTGATAAATGATCGATTATCAACCTTTTTTCTGTATCGTCAAATTTTTCTGGACGATTTTGTTGAAAAGCGAAAGCACTTTCTATAATCGGGAACGAAAAATTGCGTTGTAAAAATGATTGTAATACTTTTGATTTATACACGAAGGGGAAACATTAACTTTATTTTTCAAAATAAAGTAATTGGGTACTTCAAGTTATTTTTATTAATTTCTAAAAAGTTTGTTTCATGTTCGATAACCGGGTGGGGTAACTGGTACCTTCACCCTATCTACTCAAATTTTCATTTAAATTAAAAATATCAGTCAACCTTGCTGACCAGTCCGATAAGCCTGGTGCTAAAGAATCCGTGGAAAACTCGTTCCCGGTGAACGATGATTGCGGGTTTTTCGTAACGATCGCGTTTACCGGTCTATAGCCGAAGAACGAACGAACGAAGTCTTTAGTAATAACGGGCAGAATACTTTCTCGTCGAGAGTGAAACTTCTCCACGAACCGTGGTGCGCGAGGCCACACGTTCGTTATGCTAGCGGAGCAATTATTCGTACTGGCTGAATCGTTAATTAGGGAGATAGCGGATCGTTTTACATACACGTATACGTTCCTTGCTTTGCCCTCAGATGGATAACAATCGGATTTGCGCCATCCAAGGCTCCCCATTCGATGAAATGCCGAGGCTTCGTGTCCTCAGCTTGAGGAGCAACCGGATGGCTTCCGTTTCCGAAGCGGCGTTCAAACGACTAAGATCGAACATCGCTGTTCTCGATATCGACGGTAATTAGCCCGTTTGCCGGATAGTTAACGACTGACTTTCACTGACTCAGACATTCCCATACGGATGGAGCTAGTTAGCTTCTACGATCGTCAGATTAGATGAATGCTAGTTCATTGATGTTTCTGATCAGGCAATCCGCTTTCCTGCTCTTGCGGCATGCTGTGGCTACGAGGATGGCTGCAACAAGCTTCTTCGGAAGGTCCTAGGTGCGCCGACGGGTCATTGTTTAAGGAAATTAGGCTGTCTCGTCAGGATTGTCAGAGGGAGAGACAGATCGATCCTATTCATCCGGGCTGCGAGGCTGAAATGATCGATTTGGCACCGTATCCTGTGTCTTCATCGCGTGAGTCTAGTCAATAGACAATTCCTGTGGTTGTAAGGAAAAATTTCAATTCATGCATTCATTGAGCTTCAGAGTATAGGAGTTACGTTCCTACCAGAAAAAAGTCATGAAAACAAATTCGACAGGCTGGAAAAAATAATGCAATTTAACCGATCGCTAGTGCAAAGAACTAGTGATTAAACAGTAATATCTCGAAAGTGAAAGTATTACAACCACAGAATTATTTATCTATCAAATCGTTTAGATTCTGTCGATGAACCACTTTGTATTAACAGTTTACGGGGCAACGGAGGTGGTACCGCTGCGAATGAACATAAAAGAATCCTCAACACGCCCGCCCTCGCAGGACTCCGACTACCTCTACGAGTACTCTGACTATCAAGAGCCCAGGAACGATACTGCCAACGCAACAAGTCAATCTCTGCCCACAGACGCGACAAAAGTTCAATCATCCGAGAAGGTTCAAGTACAATCGAACAATAGTATACCAATTAAGAAGAACACATTGATGCCACCTTCTCCCAGCAGTTCTGGTTTCACTTTCTTCGGGGTTCCCCTGCCTAGTCTCAACTTTAATCTTTGGGGAAACTCGGGGAGGAAATCGGAGCGAAAAAATTCATCTGGGAGACCTGGAAGGGGTCGTTATAGAACTTTCCCTCCGACAGAACCGGAAATCCATAGGGGAGGCTTTGTACCTTTACCTTTAGGTCAGGGAGGGTTTGTGCCTATCGTAGATCCTAGATTAACTTACCAGAAACAGGTGAAAAATGAGACCTCAGGGCCACAGAATTCTAGTGTCACGCAGGAGGAGAAGAGGAGGTGGAAAAGCGGAAATGGGACTGTGGTGAAGATTGATAGGACCCAGCTGAGGACGAACAGGCCCAAATTAGGGTTCAGGGAGAGGGAGGAACTGTCCACTGTGGCGACCAACGAAGTTGATAATAAGAGACAGCAACCTGGGCTGAAGAGCAGGTAAATGATCTAGGAAATGATAGTTGAATTAATTGAAGAAACATTGCAATTACTTCAGTTCCAGTCACACAAACTCGTCGGATTCGAGTGCAGCAGCGGATGAATCGCCCCAGGAAGCAAACGAAACATCCGTGGCCGCTGAAATCCAAGATGGAGACGGCCCGGAAGTGAACCAGAAGTCCAACAGATTCGACGAGAAGCCTGAAACCGAGCTAGCGAGTAAGATCGTCTGGACGACGCCGAAAACAGCGGCAGAAACGACGAAAGAAATGAAAGGAACGCCGACGGAAGTGACGAAAGGGGAGAAGGTCTTCTGGGAACCGGAAGTTGAGTTCCAAGAGGCCTCTACTTCGACGACGACTGAAACGAGCGGTAAAGACACGGGTTACGATTATTTCTCGCACTAATATTTAAAATTAAGGCAATATGCAGCGAGAACAATAATTGGACGATATTCTAGAAACATGGAAAAACATTCAAGGATTTTTTCGGAATGTCTAGAAACCCGAAAAACCAAAAATATATTGGTTGGCCTTAGATGACGCAATATGCAGACGATATTAATAAAAATAAGGGCAGAGACGGTTTAAGCAAATGTTTATAAATTGTCATTAGTTCCAGATGTTTCGAGCGTCATCACAACGGAGAGTCCAGTTTCAGCATCGGAGAACCGGAAGAACTCTTCTTTCGCGTCCCAGTTCCCCCGGGAAACGGAAGCTTCGGCTCTTTCAGCTTTCCTGGTTCCAGGTGGCCAGGTGTCTTCTTCTTCATCTCCGAATTTGCGTCCCCTAGGTCGACCAACCATAACTAAAGTCCCATCGCCACGATTAGGGCTCTCATCCGAGCCAGACAAGCAAAAATCAGTAGCCGAGGCTGTCCAAAGGAACGTGGGAACAGCTGAAGAGCAGATCTTCGACAAAGACGAAGCCTCGAACGAAAACGCTGAAGTGATCGAAGACAGTTCGTTCAACTGGTACTTCCAGCATTATAACGATACTAATCTGGAACCCTACGTAGGCACCGCGTACAGTGGGAGTGGGAAAACGTGTCGATGGACTTTGCTGAGTCAGATATGCCTGGTTCTGTACACTTTGGTTTATTAAGTCGTACCATAAGCAATGTCTTTTTTCAGTGAAAAAGATAATGCAAGTACGTAAGATTATCCTTAATCGTCGTAAACAATAAAATCAAGCCGGAATGGTGACTTATGGACGAGAGTGTATACCAATGATATACAGGGTGGTCTACCTAAATATCTCCTTTATTTTTTATGGCATAACAAATGAATGTCATACCTTATTTCAGTTTTAGAAGTGAGAGGTTACTTCGAGATCGTGTTATTAATATGTCTAAATGTCTACATTTCTACATTTGTCTACTTTTACAAAGCATTCATCTTGTGACACCGTTCACATTGGCATTGAAAACATTTGTTATGTCATCAAAAATAAAGGACCACCCTGTATACTGTTTATTGAACGAGAGATAAAAGACGATGTTATGAGACGACCTAATAGAAAGGCGAGAGGCGTTCTCCTCTCTCACACAGAGTATGGTTGTTCAAAGAATAAAATAACGAGATAAGTCTGTGGGATCAGGAAAAATCGGAGTATGCTCAGGAGCTGATCAGCTACGAATCTAACTAAAATCCTACAAGTCTATTAATGAAAAAACAGCGTGTATCTCAAATTATGTATCGTACAGGTACAAGCATGGCGAACATGCTGTTTTACGGTACACAGTTTCGATCCTCCCCCGCGCGTACATTTATCGCGTAGCGTTTGAGTCATCGAGCATGTTGATATCGATTTTCTCGCTGATCGACGAAGCTTGAGTGGCTCGAAATAATCTGACGGCCCGAAGCTACTTGCGTACGGAGCTTCGTATGATACAAATGCGAGCCGTTCACCGTGTGGCCACCGTAGAGTATCTCGACGAAGAATAAATAAAGTCGTATGTATGTGTCGAATGATCGGTATTTTCTGTTTTCCGTTTTTCTTCCCATTTTCTTTTTATTAACAAACGCAGCGTGTCACGAGTTATTTATGAAAGCTCAAGGTTCTTTAGAAAAAATCATGTTTGCAGTGTTCTGGATAATGCTGTGGGAGCGTGCATTACATAAAAGTCACGGGTAGCAGTCGGTCGTTCCTAATTGCCGGAGAACAAGGAACTATACGTAATCGATAACTCTTTATCTAATGCAAAGTACCCGGCCGTAGTTAATTACTTCTTTACTATTTTCCGTAACACGTCCCTGGGGAAAAAATTCTTTGTGTCTGTTTTCTTTGTTCTTTTTTTTTGGTGTTAGCTCGAAATGTCGACCGTCTCGAAACACGGAAATACATTTTGTACATGTATGGACAAACTTCGTGAGTTTGATGAACTTTCGTTAGATCAACAGTCTGAGAACCGCACGTGTTAGTCTCGGTCTCGCCCGGCTCATTGGCTCTTTGCTTTCGCCTTCTCTTTTTCCTCCTTCTTCTCCTCGTCTTTCTTCTCTTCCTTCTTCGACTCCTTCTTATCCGCTTCCTTTTTCTCAGCGTCGCGGTTAGTTAGCTTGTTGTTTATTAAATTGTGAAGGGCTACTATGGATCGGACCAACGCGGCCAGATACACGACCAGCATCTGATCGTTCGTCTTCACGTACAACGAGTCGACGAACTTGCTTTGAGTCATGTCAGGCAGTAGATTGAAAATATCCTGAAGCTGATAGACGATCTGATGATTTATCGGCAGTTTTCCGCTGCCGATTTGCAACAGGTAGTTTCTAATCTCCCTGATCTGCTCGTGCAGACCCTTCAAACCCAACAGCTGGTTCGTGATTCTCTGGCTGAGGGTACCTACGGTCGTATCCTTGATATCTCTCAGCAGGTGCTCCACACCCACCTCTTCCGCTTCCTCTGCCCCAATCTCGCTGGGGATGTGCTCGAAGGTTTTCGATGTTGGGGAACCGTCCTGCAAAGAGACAAGTGGATATAGAATTGTCTGGTATAGAAGCATAGGGAATACATCGCCAACAGGTACAGTGTAACAAAGTATCTACATCATGAACTTCTTCAACAGCTTGGTAAGCCTCTGTCGGTAGACCTAGATCCTTGGGTTTGGCGTCGATGATCACCAACACAGAGTTAGGGCAGTATCTCCTAATTAATTCATTGATGGCTACATCGTTCTGGTGCAGCTTAGGCCCAGTGTGGTACCATCCTACTACCTTTTCGCGAGCTGCAATGATAAAAGTAGAATTTTTAAACAATCCGTTTAAATTACAGAAATGCGAGATATAAACATTTTTGTTCCTCGCACTCTTTGTGAAAAATCAGGGCGACTTTTCCGAGCCGCAAACCAATAAACTCATCAAAGGAAAGGATCCTCAAGAATGGCATCATTTAAAATCAAACACAGCGTAGACCCGAATTGACACTCGAGACGGCCATAGACTAAGCAAGTCTTGACACAATCTATTATTAATAATCAATAAATAACAATAAATATCTATACTTTTAAAACAGAGCTGCTCAACATGGCTATTAACAGGCAAAGCTACGGGCTACTGACTTAGAGGAGTGGGGGGCATTACCACTATATGCCGATCATCCGATGCTTATTCTATTTTACTCGATCTCGTTGTAACCTGAAGTCGATCTCTTTCACCGTCTTCAGCAATTGATTGTAGGAGCAGGAATAAAATAAAAATTGATTGCATCCTTTACTAACTTTGTTACATTCAAAAGAATATTGCAATATTCTGAAATTTTTCTAATCCTTTACTGTTTTATATTTCACCCAACCAATTTCTTCATAAATGCATAAAGATCCGCAGTCTACATATGACCAATATGTGCAGCGTTGCCTACAGAGGGGTGATTTCATTCCCGCTGTTCTGCGTATAGTAGAGCAGACGCTGAACAGCTCTGCTTTAAAGATTCTCCAAAATTGGCGGCCATACTTACCATTGACTTTTTTAAACATCCCATACATGTTTTCCAGATAGTCATGATCGAGGAACCATACACTTTTGTCTTTGTCATCCTCATCGAAAGGTACTGTAAGATAAACAATGACGATTGAGTTTTCTTAAATGAAACTTTCCGTATTATTGATTGCAACTGAGAAGTATGATATAAGACGAGGAGTGTGAAGTGTAAAAATAATGCAAGATTGCAAGAGTAAATGAGAAATGTTGGAGTCATCCTAACCTGCAAAGCTGTTTGACACGTCTAAAACACCTTTAGGCCTCCAACATCCAAGAAGCACACCGACAACCCTCTTCTGATTGCCAATTTTACCCATCCGATTGTAATGATCCACCACGCTGAGTAGTACTAGAGGATGTACTACCACTTTTGTTGTCATTACCTCTTGACTCGGCATTTTTGAGCTGCTGCCACAGATTTCTGTGCTGCTGCTTTGCTTTCGAAGTGAACAAATTTCTCGACACGATTGCGAATTGTCACTACAACGAAGTCCCTAGTCGTTTAGGGGAAAACTATTTGGCGAATCGAACAGCAACTTGTAGTGATATTTGGTGATATTCAAGACTGTTCAAGACTAAATACGTACAAAAACGCATCAAAGACCGAAAAAAATCGTGCAATAAAGACATTTTTAATAAAAACGAGGAATTAATAAAATGACAGAGAAATGGAAAAACCTGAATATCTCAGAAGCTAGCGATACGTTTTTGGAAAGTTATGTTGTTCGTTTCTACATTTTCAAAATATTTTTCCTGCTTGTACTTTTCCTGAAAAAAGGAAAAGAACTTGGGGAAGGACTAACAGTTAGCAGCACTGTCGAAGGAACACGTGGTTAGCAAGTGTACATTTCTCTGTTGCACCGGTTCATAAAAAGTAGCTAATTCATTAAAAATAATTAACTCTATGTTACTGTGACATATTTCAGCAGAGATTCGATCGAGCCTACTCAGACCAGGTATTTATATATAAATTAATTCAATTTGTCCAAAAAATGGCAGTGGCATAGTCCATGCTTTTCTGACACACTTGTTGTTAGAAGAGCATAGAATAGGGATACAAGAGGCGACATTTCGAGCAGCACTTTTGATATCGCTCGTTTGAATAAATCAGAATAAATTGACTGTATAGACACGCGGGAAATTTAAATCGACTGGATTTAATATGCTTAGTTCGCGGCAATTTCTAATAACTACAAGTCTATTTTAATTTAGAATGCAGTATTTATTAACATTGGTTCACGAAGTGTTTACGTTAATTTTACAAGATTGAAAAGTTAACAAAATAAAAATGTTCTACATTGATTGTGGGAAGCAGGAGTGAAATAAAAATTGATTTCATCCCTTGATGACTTTATTGCATTAAAACAACATTACGATATTCTTAAATTTTTCTAATCGTTTATTGTTTTATAATTGAATCAGCCTATTTCTTCGTAAATGCATAAAAATCCAGACTCTCCTGGACTCTCCTTCCAGACTCTCTAAGGATGTCGAAGCCGATCGTCTTCGTAACCGGAAACGCGAAGAAGCTGGAGGAATTCATAGCCATCCTCGGGAAAAATTTCCCCCGAGAGATCACTAGCAAAAAGATCGATCTCCCAGAGTACCAGGGAGAGATCGACGATATTTGTCGCAATAAATGTCGATCTGCCGCTGATCTGATCAAGGGTCCGGTTATCATAGAGGACACGTGCTTATGCTTTAACGCGTTGAAGGGCTTACCTGGTCCCTACATCAAATGGTTCCTGGACAAACTTGGTCCGGACGGTCTTCATAAAATGCTTCAGGGTTGGGAAGACAAATCAGCTGAAGCGGTTTGCACTTTCGCTTATTGCGCCGGGGAACCGGAGGATCCTATCTTACTGTTTCAAGGACGAACACAGGGGACCATCGTGAGTCCACGAGGACCACGAACCTTTGGTTGGGATCCTTGTTTCCAGCCCTTGGACAGTGACAAAACTTACGCAGAGTTGCCGAAAGAAGTGAAGAATCAGATTTCTCATCGTAGCAAAGCGCTACAGATGTTGAAGAACCATTTTCTGAAGGATGTTGAGCATTGATCGCGTTCTTTCCACCGTGTAGACAGTATTCATTTAATAATAAATATAAATACGAGGTAGATGATTGTATACGTTGTTTATTATTCCTTCTTCCCCAGACAAATGTTTATTTCCTCGAGTGCAGAACCGAATATCACTCGAGAAAACAGCTGGGGCACTTTGACCCAATATCTCCGCGATGGTTCTATCCGTTATCGAAGGTGATTTCGCTGTAAAATAATAACATGCTTAACGAATTGCAAGATGATACCTTTATCAGAACCCGATCCTCTTTTTGTTATTGTTTGTTACGAGCGGCGGTAAACAGTCGTTATCGCTTAAACAATTCTGTATGTAGTGCAGGCAATTAGAATTTTGCATGATTTTTACGAATAGACGATTTTGTTCAGCAATTGTGGGAGATTTCAATGCCGTGGAAGAAAGTAGGGAACGCGAAAAACTACGGGCTTTGTTACGTATTGTTATAAAATGAATGCATGTTTATACAATTAATGGAATTATAATAAAAAGAGCCGGCCGGTTCAACGATACCCGAAAGGGTTATCTTTCGCATTGATTAGTTCACACCACCCCTTTTGTGAGAGGTTATCGTGGGCGATTGTCTTTTCTCCGACTATCGAAATCCGCCAATTTTTCGCCATATAAAAGGGGGAAGCAACGTTCCGTGGTATCAGTCCTTCTTGGAGTGGTGTGCCACGATGAACTTCTTAATTGGTAAGTGGAAAACAAAGATAAACAATTTAGAATTCAAACGTTCTGTCCAGCAGTTTGAGGTCTGAGCGATCTTTAATCTAAGTGAAAATACTCCGAGCGAATTGCTGATTTTAAAAATCATTTCCTCTACAGTCTATTTGGTCTTCAACAAGCTGCCCCCATTGGACATTGCGAGGTGATCGAAGATCTAATTAAACAATGACGAATTTTCGTCGATGGATGTAAAGATTGTAGTATGCTTTAACGAAATGTGATTGAAGATTTCGAAGAGGTTCTCATGAGGAAGAGTTTTCCGATGGACAAGGTAGGTAACGACAGATGGGAACATCCCGAAATTGTTGGTTAATGTTCTCTTTGGTTGTTACCACTAGATAATCATTAATCCTGGATCTTGCTACGTCACCTGCAACGATCAACCGAATCAATCCCTGTGAGTCTCCCCCAATTATAGCTGGCAACAGTGCTGTTGGATGCTAATTAATCGCAGATGTATCATGTTGTGGAAACAATAAATAAAATAATGAAACTTTATACACAGTCTCTCATTTATTCAATGAATTACGTATTCTTCACTATTCTTCCAGCCCTTCCAGAGAGAAGAAAAGAAAAAGGAAAAGAGTGGAAGGATGAGAGAGAGTGTGAAAGAAAAAGAATAGAATTAAAAGAAAAGTATTGGGAACGAATAAATATATATACATACATGAAGAATTAGGGGGATGGTCTCTAAGAGACAAACTTTAGCTACCAAGTTTCGGGTTTACCCAAGAAATTTAAGTACTTTTGTAGCATATTTTGGGGCGGTCGCTCAGTGGTCGATGTACTAAGGATTATTTTATTATTTAACACATAGGAAAGTACTTTTTTATTGGTCTTTTATTATTGACAATTATGTTCTGCAAAGTTTGCTGGAGAAACAGGTCGCCTCCGTGGCGCAATCGGCTAGCGCGTTCGGCTGTTAACCGAAAGGTTGGTGGTTCGAGCCCACCCGGGGGCGTTTATTTTTTTTGCCGTGCGAAATTTGCACTAAATCTTACTAGCAACGATTCAATAACACTCTGAAGTATCGCTTGACATTGCACATTAATTTACAATCGAAATACTACTACTGCTACTACTATGTGGAGTATATAAGATACTCGATTCTCACTAATGTTCCCGTTTTATAGAGTAGGTATTTTATTATTTCATATTGTAGAGTCGGTATTGCAGATAATAGGACACGAAACAGCATAAAGTGATTGGTCTACTCCAACCACCGACGAGATACTGCCTCATGGGAGATCGTGTCACTCGAATAATTCGGTGTTTTCTTACGCCCTCTAGGATATATTCTGGCTGGAGTAAGAAACAGAAGGCCATCGACGTAATCTCGTCGGTGCAGAAGGCCACTGAGGAGATCCTCGTCGGTGCAGAAGGCCACTGAGGAGATCCTCGTCGGTGAGAAAGCAAATCGTTACGGAACCATATTGACACCGACGAGAGACTGTTAGTATCTCGTAACGTATTCCAAGTTAAACAGATATTTCAGACTATGTTTTAGTGTTGGTTTTTAAGGTTTACAATATTAAAAGCAAAACTCAAGGACAAAAAATTCCTAGAAATATTCTACATATATAATTAAGAAAGTATTGAAGCATAATTTTAGGAAAATCAACAATTCCGACTTCAAATTTTATATGGGATACCTCAATTTGCAATTTCAAAATATTTCATAAACGAGAATTATTACCTTACACGTTTTTTATACATAAATGTTCAAAGAACCGGTCTGTGGGAACAGAAATATGTTGAAAAACAGAGTCAGATTAAGAGTTAGATCAAGACATTTCTGTAAAAAATTAGATTGCGAATTATTATAAACATTAAACAGCTAGAATTAATAAATTTATCATAGTATTATGTTGAGACGATGTTTTGGCACTATTTTGATACTATTTTCGTCGGTAGTGGAACATTTAGCGATGTGGTATTTCAGAACACTGTAAGTTCCACGTTATCTCCGCGCCCACTCGCACCCACTTACTAGTATCGCTGAATAACACAGGGGCTGTATTTAATAGTATCTCGTCGGTGCTCCAACATCTCGTCTGTAAAATTAGTTCCACAATATTAGTTCCGATCGATACGGTAGGATTTGACAGAGAAATAGTAAGGGGACTATCCAAAAAATAAATTGTATGATTGGTCTCTTCCTATACCCCGTCTGGATTAGGTCTGGCTTATGCCTCCTAAACGTAAAAGTAGGACTTCTGAGGGCGATCGCGGCCTGGATTGATGTTTTATCTAGCGCTTTTGACTACGGAAAAACTCCATCTTTGGATTATTGAGAAATGATAAGGCACATCCTTGCAATCCTGGAAAAATGTCAGAATTAACAAACTTTGTATTATTGTATTGTAAACTGTGAGATGATGAGAGGAAGGGAGAGGGAGAGGGGGGAGCGAATGGCCGAACAACGGTATTGGAGGGGAAAGGATAAAGAGAAGGTATGAAGAATACAGCCTCGGTAAGAGGAGTCTTTGGATGCTGTATTTCCGTTCCTCATCAGTAGACGATCGCGTGTCGCGATGATTTCATGGTTTGCTCGAGGTTTCGTGGAATAAATAACATCGTTATAAATTTGATCGCGATACTATCATGGGCCTAACAAGATGTGCTACTTTGACAAAGAAATTCTTCGAGTTACAAGACTTATAAAACCGACGTTTTCTCGATTACGAATCGGTGGGGAAGTTTTCGTGCGAGGAGGAGGATAGATGCATGAAGTGTTGCGTTGATAGTGAATGAAAAATCGATCATGTTTACTCGATTTACTTTCGATCATCTTTAAATTTTGAGAAAGGAAGGATACGAACAGGATAAGGATCGGATAGGATGGGATAGGTAGGGTAGAATGGCACTGGTGAACGGTAGCAGAGTATTTGGAGGAATCGACAATAATCATTGTCAAAGTCGAAAGTTACCAGTTAACTTTCACTAATAACCAAAGGTGCGATGCTAGCGGTACGGTAGCGTGGATCAGCGTGCTCGCTCGCGGGAAGAAGAGAACCGGGAACGAGTTACGAGGTAACCACGCGGAGAGACGGTGTGCCACTTGTCTCGGTGGCCTGGTTTTACGACCCACTTTTCCACCGGACCACACTACGTTTGGACGCCTTCGCCACGCTTCGCGAGCACTTACGGTACAACGCGTTACGGGGGAGCAAGTTCGGAAATCAAATCGACGAGACAATTTTTCGAACGTTCTCGATACCTTCTCCTGTCCACGGGTCAAAGTGAAATCGACAATACAGGGAAGAAAGCTGTACGTTTTCTTAGTTTCTCTATTTCCGATACACGGTTCTTTCGAGAATATATAATAGTAGTCACCGCGCGTTGGTCGAACGCAATACGTAGAACGTAGAACTGTAGAACGTAGAGCGAGTGATAAACCGTGGCGAATATTCACTTTTGATTCATTGAGGACGCCAAAGAGCACGACGATGCTTCGTCGGCCAGACTTCACGCCGGTTAAATTCTTCTATTGGAATAAGTCGCGGCAATTTCTCGATCGATACCGATGAATCGTACGTTTCGAACAGAGTGGAGAAAGGAAGAAAGTCGAAATCACAGAAGAACGATCAAAGTGTTGTTCTGTACGAACGTATTGAAGAAGAACGGCAACAACGAGTCATCGGTTCACCGGTGTAGATCATCGTCGAAACAGAAAAGAGATGAGCTCGTTCATACGCTCGTTTTTCAGCTTGCTCCTCGTTGGCTCGTATTCTTGTGCCGCTGAAAGGAAGAATGATCGGTATTTAGGGAACTTTGGTGAGTCCACTAATCGAAGGGAAAGGCGACGGGCTCGTGAAGCTTTAAGTATCCTAGATATCGTCAGAATAATACGATGCAAATATTTTTGCGAAACATACAACCCGTTGTCCCGTTCTGCCTATACGTACTAGACCGAATCGAAAAAATATTTCTTGCGAAAATGTTTAAATTCAGCATTCAGCAATGTGTATAATCATGTTTAATTATACTTTTTGGTTGCCCATACGCCGTCTATAACATCGATAAATAAATATAAATATCGATACTTTCCCTACATTTTTACATTTTGGGCTTAACGCAACCTAAAGGAATCATCGAACAACTTTAGGATTCTCATGCTGTTAGGGCGTCGAACCACAACCTCTCTCGTGCGGGACGTTTTCAATTTCGAAAGAAATATTTTTTCGATCTGGTCTGATACGTACCCACCCGCTAATGCAATTGCTTGTTTCGATTTTAGATTTAGCCGACGAGGAACCGACGCTGGGGAACGCAATCGATGGGGAAGGACAGATGAGATTTTTCGACGAACTTGGTCGTAAGTTTCGTACGATAGTGTACCAACGAAAATGTCCATAGTAGAAATAGTACTTATCGTTAGTATGCGTCAATATCTATTCTTCGAGGAGGCGGCTATCAGTCTACCGTCCGCCAACTATTATTTTAAATTATTATACGTCCAGATTTATCACTAGACTGCGGAGCTTTATGCATTTATAGCAAAATTGAGTAGATGGAATTCAAAATTGTTGGAGAATTTGACAAATTGAAGATGTGAATAGATGATTTCTCCTCTATTATTGAATTTAGTTTCTGTTTCTTGCAATCGATGCAGACAATTTTTATTTTGCATAAAGACCCGGAGTCTATTTCTAACATATATCAATTTCATCAATTGGATTTTGTCATGTTAAAATATCTGTAGGAATGTTCAGTAAATTATTTGTGATTCGTACACTTTTCGCGAAAAAAACTGTACCGGACGCGCCGAGCGCAAAACGACGATAGAAGTTACTGCGGTGGAAGCAATTCGAAAGAAAGAAAGAAAGAAAGGAGTAGAGGAAGACGTGTAGAGAGAGTGAGAGGGTGTAGGAAGGAGCGGACGAAAGAAAGGAAAAGAAGAGACAAGAAAAGAAAGCCGAAGAGAGTGAACAAGAGAGAAGTGGGGAGCCAATGTCAGGGAAGACGCGCCGTTGTTGCGATGGGAAAGCTGATGCGGTGAAAGCCGCGAACGCAACACCTCTCTGGATGCCGGTCGAGTCTCGTCAGTCAGTGAAAAACTTCAATGCGTGTTAGTTCAAATGACTAAGACAGTTCGCTTGGAACTGCGACAATAAAGTGTATTAGTCAATTTACAATCAAGTAAATCAATCGTTTTATTTGTCATCTTGGAGCGTCACTCAGTGGTTTGCTCGGTGTTCGATCAGATCGATCAGATCGATCGAGTCGATCGAACAAAGATAAAATGTCAACGGCAAGGATCGCACGACATTTCTCTAGGATCGTCACGAATCTGTTTAGCACGATAACAACCGAGCAGATGTGATTTTCAATGAAGTTGTACGCTTTAAAAACGAAAACCGACTTGGGCATAGTTATGGTACTAGCTGCGACGGTTCGTTCACTTCAACGTCACTCATTCGAAGAATTTTAGAAGTTGGATCATGAAAGTCATCGTCACCGCGTGCATGTTCTTAATTACGATCACTGATGCAGTCAATTACGATGCATACGATGACTACGATGCTGCTGTGAATTACGACCGATCAATTTTATCTCCTGCTTCGTCTGTATCGCCTATGTCGCCGCTGTCGATCTACGATCTATTCTCGAAATTGCAGGCGACCAAATTGCCATTGGAAGACACGCAGATCGAGAACTTCACGCTGTTCACGGTTGACAACGTGCGATTCGATCAACTCGAGAAACACACTTCGACAAACCTGCTGGTACAAAATGGTCGACGACTCGGTGTAAGGAAACCTAGAGAAGTGAAGAGATTAGGGAATAGTCGAGCCTCCGCTAAGTCGGTCGAAAGAAGGAAAGACATCTCTGTCCAAGGGATCGATGCAGCAAAGTGCTCCGATTTGAAAAGAAATCAACTATGGAAGGAGAATTGCGAAATCACCGAAAAATCTCGAAATATCGTTACCGGCCTTCAGAATCAATCTTTACGCGCGTTGGGTTACTCGAATGGAAAAAGTTTGGAATATGCAAGTCGAACGAAACGAGTTGACGGTAGGGAACCTCTGAGGGAATCCGACGACGATTTTGAAAATCATGATCTATTACCTGAGATAAACGTGCCGCAATCCAGAGAAGGAAATGGACAAATCCACGACGATGGGAACAACTTGGAAATATTTTTTGATCAACTGAAGAAGCAAGGGATCAAGGGTGATTTCGACAAATTGCTAGCGACTAGCTACCGGCAAGGAAGAAGGCGGAAATTTAACAGTCAGCAACAGGGTACCATTCTGGTCGAGGCTCTTAGAAAGAAACGAAATTATACGGGGGATCATCGTGGCCATAATAGTGACCTTCAAAACAGCATAATGGACATATTGGGTAGAAGTACGTTTTCAGAACAAATTAGTTTCCTTCAACTTTAGCACACAATACCGGGTGTTTCGTAATTCATGGTGGTTAGGCCAGGTCGATTCTATGGCTGGAAATAAGACGAAAATCAAGAATAACGAAGTTGCGCGGGAGGTTTCGTTTTCAAGGCTTGTTTCTGTTTACTTGTAATAATTGTACAGCAATTTTTAGTAAGACTATGAGGCTCCAGTAAAAATTTCTTTCCCATCCACTGCAAACACCGTAGCAGCAACTAATTCAAATAAATCTGTGCAAAGTTTGAGTGCCCCAAGACGATTAAACATTAAAATAATTAATATAATGCTCATAAAATCGTTTTCCTCTAATATCTCCTGAACTATTTGCCGCGTCGAAAAATATGTTGGACGAAACCTATAGATCTGGAAAGACCGAGTCTTTTATGTCCTATTACTAAAAAATTCAGAAAAACGTCGGAAATTTGAAAATTTTGAAGTGTGCTTTTATTATCTTTTATTTTATATTTTTACATTATATTTTTGTTTCAAAGTCTTAAAAATTTTTGGGTTCCACTTTCCGAAGGATCGAGGTCTTGGAAAGAGAACTGCATTTTAAAAAATCCTGTAAAATGAACCGTTAAATAAATATGAACAAATCCGTGGACTAAATCGGCCGGACGAGGCAAGCAATGTGATAACGCGTTGTATGCCGCGGCGGCCCAGCGAGGCAACGTGTATTGTTTGCCTCGCCCGGAAAATTTCCTCGGGCAGCTCAGGCCTTTTTTGTGGGTAAAAACTCCGTCCCCGTCCCCTGGTAAGTTTCGCCCCTTCCTGGAGGGGTGGACTTTTACGCGCGGGTACGGGGAGTGCAGTTTTCCTATGTAGAAAAACCGTGAAAAGGTCGCGAAATATCGGTATATTTGGCAATAGCGAAATCAGCCGAAATCCACTCGCGACGGGACATTTTCACCGCTGCGCGAAGAGCCGACGCGTGCCTCGCGCCTGCCTCGGCCCGAGATGCATGGGCGGGGGAACAGCGTTGTGGAAGGGTAAGGGGGGAGACTAGTCTTAATCTGGCGACACTGGTAACGCTTATCCTCCTTCGACGCGCGAAAATTTGCAACTATTTAAGTACTTGCACTCGAATGGTGACTCTGAGGCGCCAGTAAAAATTGCCATATCATTATTCAAAACAGTTTTAATATCATTAAATTTGTCTGTAAAAAGCTCGACTGTGCTATGAGAAAACAGATGAAAGAATAAAAATGATCTGAAATTATAAGCATTTCCATTCTCTATAATTTTTGAAACTTTATGGATATGAAATAATAGCCCATACAATACCTAAATGTTTAGTAATTGATTAGATACCGATATATTTAATGCTGTAAACAATATTTTGAATAATGCTACAGCAATTTTTAGTGGCGCCTCTCGGAGTCGCCATTCGAGTGCTAAGGGTTAAATGAATTATTTTAATGTTTAATAGAATAAAAATGATCTGGGTTGAAAGAAATGTCTTGATTTTCAAAGGGTTAAGAACGCGTGAACTCGACTGATATTTAAATATAATTTTCTTGAAAACGAAGAATCTTCCGCAACTTTCGTTATTCTTGAATTTCTGACCTAATTTGTACCACGAATTACGAAACACCCGGTACAATAACATGCAATAAAATGTAGTCGTACGCGAGAGAAATATGGAATATGGGACGGTGAACGGTGGACAGAGGACTGTGTACAGTGGACGGTTGACGGTGAACGGTGAGCGGCGAACGGTTGTCGACAAACGGTAGATGGTAGCTGATAAACGGTAGACGGAAGACTGTAGACAAGGTGCAATAGATGAGTAGAGAAATGAACAACCTTGTATCGAGAAATTTATCGCGTCTCAGCGTTACATTCAACACATCGGGAAAAAAAAATAGCGTTACTCCTCCGCGTTTGATTCTCCTGTACGATCTCGTCATTATACGTTGGGTTAAGGATTTCACTTATGAAACCATGGTTCGAAACGAAAGCAGTCGGGTATTTATCTCAACAAACAGACCGAAAGACAGCGATACGCCGCAACGCAACACGACGACGTATACATACAGTGTAGAGCCAAACGCAACATTGCAGCGCACGATGCAATGTAGCGTGTCGTAATACGAGACACGAAACACGAATTATTATCGGTACCGAAATACATGCGTGTAATGATATGCACATCGTACGAAGATCAATCATTAACAAAAAAAAAGATGATAAACGTGTTACGTAAGCATTTTCATCCACCCATGCGATTACTATGTTTCAGTGATACCCCAAACGTGCACGTACAAGGGAGCAACTTTCGATTGTGGTCTCAGTATCAGTTGCGTTCTCGGTGGCGGCCGTCCGATTGATCTATGCTCCGGAGGATTAATTTGGAGTTGTTGCGTGGACGATGACGATATCCCTGAAAAAGTACCACGGCCGACGGTCGGGTTACTCCAGAACGCTAGTAAGTGTTTCTTAATTTCATACTTTTTGTAAGCTTGCAAAATGATCCGGTATAGCTTTTCCTTTCCTTGCTGTTTGAAAATTGCGTGGTTCTAATATTTTCTGAAAAGTAGATGTCGCAAAAGGGGGAACACACGTAGGTAACTCGCGACTCGTAGCGAGGTGGCAACAAACGATTGCGTTTTCTTTCTCTGAAGTGTGTGGGAAAATAGATGAGAGGAGGAAGAAGGAGACAGTGAAAGGGGCAAAGGAAAGAGAAAGGGGAATGGGGAACGTGGTTCGGGGATCGGAGGTGGGGGGAAGAGAAAAGAGAAAAGTGAGAAAGGGAAAGGGAAATGGGGAACGAAAAATGGGTACGAGTATGAGAACGAACCTGGTTAGGCTGAATCTCCTGCATGCGAGCGGAGGTTCGAGTTAAAAGACAAAACACGTGAAAAATCGAGGTTGTTTAAACGTATAGCACTCTCACTAAACTTGGGACATCAGCATCCGTACATGGACGATGATGTTCAAATCTACGAGAACACGGCAAGGCCGAGTAAGCCGGTGCACACCGGTCAAACCGAGCACCGACCATCTGGCTACGTGCACACGGACAGCGCGAACAAGCCGACGACCATTTATGAATCATCGCAAACATGGAATTACAATCGACCTACGTACACGAGCCGTCCGACATTTTATCATCCGACGCAGCTCGATTATCCTCAAGACGAATTCGGGCCCGATTATCCCGATGCATTGGGATTGCATACGCCGCACGAGGACGTGACAAGCTCCGTGGATTATTCCAAATATCGTGGTAATCCGCCTCAAGTCGCACAGATCTAAACACTCGTATGTTTGCACCAATCCGTAGTTTATCTCCTCCCGAAAGCAAGCTAATACTGCTTGTAGCAATTCACTTTGTACCGCGGACGTACTCGAATCGTAATACTTTACGCTATAATAGCACGAGTACGTCGAAGATCGAAGAACGAGCACCGGAAACAAACGTATTTGCTTTTCCCTCTCTGTGTCGCTTTGCACGCTTTTTCGCGACACTATACCACCATGGTAAGGGTAGCGGTAGCGCTAGGTAGAACGAGCGAGAGGTGTGGGATGAACTATACGTATGTATAGTTACTATATGTAGACAGGGAAACGATTCTCTACTCGAGAAAAACGATCTCTTCGTGTCTCGATGCTGCTCAGAAAAAGAAAGAGGAAGAAGGAAAGAGAGAGAGAGGAGAGAAAGAGAGAGCTGTCGTCGACTTCGATTAACGCACTGCCTATACGAATCTGTCGACGAAACAGTCCAGTGCTTTGTGTCACTTTCTTCTTTCGTGGGCACGTATTCACCGTACGCTACACACCGTTATCTTCGACACAGTATACTCTACCTATACGTGTACAAGAGTCACGTCGTAATCTTTACACGCAAGTGAAATTCAACGTAGGGTGTTCCCCAAATGATCCTCGGTTCTCTGTGATTTTCAGGTTGCGGCGAACTTTATACGAGAAGCAATAGAATAGTTGGCGGACACAGCTCCAGTTTCGGCAGTCATCCGTGGCAGGTGAGAGCACGATTATGTTCAGAATTTGATCAACTTCCCTGAACGCTGGATAAAATAGTATTTTAAATAGCTAACACTGAATCGAATTTGACTTCGTCGGAACAGAAAGGCGTACCATTCATATCTGTTGGACCTTGTTAAAAGATCAAGGGGCGAAGCAGTTAAAATATTGAAAAGTGTCTGAAATATAGTGATCTTGAAATTTCAGGCGGCGATCATCAAGTCGGGATTTCTGATGAAGAAGTTGTCGTGCGGTGGCGCTTTACTGAACAACAGATGGGTGGTGACAGCGGCTCATTGCGTCGCAACGTTAGTATTTTGATTAAAGACAAGACGAATTTGACTGAACGATTAATTCTTCTCTGTCTGCTTGTACGCAGAACGCCGAACAGCAACTTGAAGGTGCGCCTTGGCGAATGGGACGTGAGAGACTCTTCGGAACGCTTGCTACACGAAGAGTATAATATCGAGAGGAAGGAGGTAGGCGGCCCACGGCTGTTTCAGAGCCGCGAATCACGCAAATGTATAATCTATAGAAATCCCGACAGTAATCGTTGCATTCTTAATGCGCCGACGATCGGTCTCCATTGAAAATTACAGGTGCACCCGCAGTACTCGCCGAGCGACTTTCGGAACGACGTGGCACTGGTGAAACTGTCGAGAACGGTAGCGTTCAAACAACACATCGTTCCTGTTTGTTTGCCGGCGAAAAATTTGAAACTCTCTGGACGGACTGCGACCGTCGCTGGTTGGGGTAGGACCAGGCATGGACAGAGCTCCGTACCGAACGTGCTTCAAGAAGTTGACGTAGAAGTATGTAATACAGAAGCTGTTCGCACCTGTTCAATTTAATATGATGGAATTTTCAGGTGATTCCTAACGAAAGATGCCAAAGGTGGTTCAGAGCAGCCGGAAGGCGAGAAACTATTCACGATGTGTTCCTATGTGCGGGTTACAAGGAAGGAGGACGAGATTCTTGCCAGGTACGGACCCTGTCCGCAGGGGTGGGCACGGTAGGGGCCCCTCAAACTCCTGCTTCCCCCACCAAGTTCCCTTTCATGCTTTCATGTAACGATACTGGTAGGGAACACTGGGCGCTATGGTGGGGACTTGTCTCAATTGAGATAAAAATGCTCACTCTTGGTCTATGGGTGCTCATGTAATTATTTTCATAAAGCTGCGACAGCTACATGCTGCCGAATAATGCAAATTACGCCCTGTAAACGTAAAAATAGAACTTTCGAGGGCGATTGCGGCCTAGATTGATCTTTTATCTAGCGTTTTTGATTACTGAAAAAGCCCACCTTTGCAATCCAAGAAACGAGTCTACCCCCTTAACACTAAACCTACCATTACCAGTCAAATGACCGTCTCCAGATTTTGTGTTTGACGATGATTGAATTTATAAAAATGTGCAGTAGTCGTTTTTAGTGCTCGGCAGGTTTAGCGTTAATATAAATATATATAGATATATCTTCTATCTAGCGCTTTTGACTACTGAAAAACCTCATCTTGCATTATCGAGAAATGAGAAGGCGCATCCCTTGCAATCCTAGAAACGAGTATACCCCCTCAACATTAAACCTACCATTACCGGTCAAATGAATTTATAAAAGTGTAGAGTAGTCATTTCTAGTGCTCGATAGGTTTAGTGTTAATATAAATGTATATAAATATAATTAATTAAATATATACAAATATATAAATTGAAACAGGGTGACTCCGGCGGCCCGTTGACCATGTCCGTCGAGGGAAGACACGTGCTGATTGGTCTTGTGTCGTGGGGCATCGGATGCGGTCGCGAACACCTACCCGGCGTGTACACGAACATTCAAAAATTCGTACCATGGATCGACAAGGTGATGAGTTAGACAATTGAATTGTTCACGGTGAAACATACGAAGACGATCGATACGGAGACTACACTTTTTGAAATGATATTAGGTCGCAGCAAGAATGAAACACGCATATCGAATTTGTACACATGCCTACCAAAGTTTACCGCTATACATATGTATGTATATGATATTACATTATGTTGTATTAGGTTTATGTTATATTATATTATATTATTCTATATTGTACTACATATTTATGTTGGAACACGTATGCGTGTGTGTACGACGCGACACATACACACTCATTTACAGTACTTTGTCGGAGTGATACTCGTTACACTTGTCTAGATTTCAAGAGGTATTTCTGCACAAAAATATAACGAAAACAACGAAAAAATACGACGGATGGTGTCGCGAAATTGCATTGTACCTTCATTTAGCGTTATTTACAATTTTACAGTAAAGAATTTTATAAAACGAAACGAGATCATTTATTGGCGACGCGATATACTCCCGCTGGATTCGAGCTAGGTACCTACGTTATCGAAGAGCATTTCCTCGATTATCGGCAACCGATGTAAGCACGAATCGTTGCTAATTTACTATGTCGTGTAATTGTTGCAACCGTAAACAGAATATAATTTACGGACGTTCGAGTGAATTAGAAAGAAATCGTAGTTTATTCGTCGGAGAACAAAAAGATTATTCAATTGAGAATTGAAGAACGATAGTGGGTGTAATTTTCATTGCAGGCACAGATAAAAAATTGAAAAATCGTCACCTTTACCTTGCCCATCGCAATTGCGACCAATAACAATTAAAACAAAAATTATTTCCTCATTACCTAGTAAACTAATCCTTCTAACGATCAAAGAAACTCGAGCTGTTGGGTCCAACATTGAAAAAGTTATTCGTTTTTAAAAGGAATACTTTGTACAGTAGGTATTTTGCTACAGAAAAAATATAGAAAAGTCAAATACAGAGCACTGTAGGACCCACGTTCGTTTCGTGTCGGTCCACAGAGTATTTTCCTCGGCCCGCCTCGTAATCAGTAATAAGCGACTGTTTATAAAATCGATTGAACGGTGTAATAGCAGTGCTATATCGTGGGCGAAGTTAAGATCGTTGATAATGGGCAACGATGATAGTCAAGAAGACAAGTTGGTTGCTCTGCGGCTGCATGAATGGTTGAATGGTTGGACGAACGGGTGGGGTATTGGATATCCGGTAACCGTGACTGTGAGAAGCATGGAATCCCACTCTTGCTCATGGCGGAGACTTGGTGGTAGCCAAGGGGTAAAGTGCAAGAAAGATAGTCGTTGCAGAGACGGAAGAGAGGCTGCGGATAACAAGGTGGGAGACGACGTGGTGCAAGAGGGAAAAGATGAAGGGGCGAGGGAGGGAACGTGCTATGTATAATGCTGGCGGTGATGGTGGTGATAGAGGCGGTGGTGATGGAGGCGATGGAGGTGGGAATGGTGGTGGTGGTAGTGGTAGCGGTGGTGGTGGAAGTGAAGGTGGTGGCAACAGAGAAAGAGGGGAAGTACGGGATGGGAACAGGTGAAACGTTGAAACGGAGGCGCGCAGGGTAAGTTGCTAATTAGAGCCAGATTAAACGCTTGTCTGGGGAACCATTTTCGTTGCCGTTCCTCGCCGTTCTCCGAAGAGGATGAGTGCGAAGAGCCAGTCGTGCCCCGGAAGAGTGGGGGCTGAAAAAAGGCGAGCAGCCAAGGGTGGCTAAAGTTGCAACAGAGAGGGGATAACTCGACTCCGGTTGGAGGCAGGACCGAGCTTAATGAAAAGTGTTTGCCCCGTAAAAGTTAAGATTAATTGGCGCTCGGGGGGTGGTTACCGCGGTAATCAGCCGAAGCCAGTGGTTTTCAAACCTGACGTACTTGCTAGAAACTGCCACCTTCCTCTTTCACTCTGTTTTCTCTGTTTCCCCTTCTGATTACTTTTCATTGTTCCACCTTCCATTATCGATCAGTTTTTCATTATTCTTTATTTACTTTGTCCTGCCCGACGATTGCCATTACGATAGTAAGCGTTTTCTATCTTCTACTTAGAAAATTACACTCACCACCACCGTATCACATTTATATTCGTTTTACAATTTCTATTTCTACACCGAACAGTATGGTATACGTAGGTGCATTTATTAATACGTACATTCATAAATACTTTTACGGTGTATTTTCTTTGTATCGTAAACGGCAGATTGTTTCGGATCGCCGGTTGATTACCTTCATCTGAATTCTATCGCTTTCAATTTCGGTTGAGCATTGCTGGAACGAGAGGTTAATTTCGCGACACCCAGTTTCATTAACAACGCTATTAAAAGTAATGGTCGATAAGGGCCAAACTCGGCTATACGGCCGCGTAGGGGCTAGAAGATTTTAATTACAGAATCGACTTGGAGCTCTGGGCACAATGATAGGAAAGACCGAAAATGGCGAAAGACACAGGGAGTTACACGTAACGAGCAGTCGTGTCGCGTCGCGTCGCGCGTCGCTTCGTATCGTGTCGCGTAGACAGGAAAAGAAGACAACGAAGAAAATTCTTCTAGTTCGAAATTATATCGCACACGAGGCATATTAATTAAACGAGACTAATTACTGTGAAACAATCGAGCGGATGGAACGCAGATAAAATATAATGATTAACGGTATTTACATATACACGAGGCAATGCCAAATCAATCCATGACACCAATTACGATTTATCTATAGGTGGCGATATCCAATCGAGGCATTGATCGAACAGTCTTATCCCTAACAATAAGATAAGACCGGATAAATTAACCATCAAATCGTTAATTACTTTCAAGTACGGATAACAAGACTTTAGACGGTGTATGTTCTAAATCCTTATCGTCGAAATTGTAAATATCGAACGATTTACCAATTAGAATGACCAATCACGCAATTTTCGAAAGTGAACTTTGTAACCGAAGTGGTGTTATTACGTTTTACGCATACGTGGGAGTCTTTGTATGGAATTGTATGCGAAGAATTATAAGAGAAATAAAGATTTGCACTATCGTAGTCGCACGAGACTGATTTAATGTAAAATCACTGGATGCTTCCGAGCGAGTATGCTTTAAATACCTATGCTTGACCTGGAAACGAAATCTACACAAAGGTGAAAGGAAAATAAGCTTCGGTTATCGTGACGGAGCATAATCGTCCGTTGAAAACCTCTTGTATTTACACGACTGTCAAAGATGAAAAGGGGATATCTACAAACTCATATTAACTATCATTGGTGCGTATACTTATCCCTATACCTATATCTATGTATATCTATACCTACACTTATACCTGTCCCTATACCTATAGCTGCACCCACCATTTACGCAGGTACGTATCCTCGGCAACGAAAAATCGATGCGAAACAATGTATCATATGTGCCCATAATTATGAAGGCGATCCAAGTGAAAATTGAAAAAAATGAGTTTATCAGTTATTTACATGTAATTTTTACGATATTGTGAAAAATAACCCCGTTAGATAGTGCTTGTTATTTAGCATATGGAATTCATTCAGTGTTAATATCCTTTTCTTTTAAACATCTCGAAACAAGAAATATGTGACTTAGACGAATTTTTATAATTGTGGGCACATCTAAACGTGCAATCTCAAATCAAAACAATTAGATTGGTCGTCTTGTTTTATCGACCAAAATAATGTGTGGTTTTGGAAGTTTCGAGAAATTGTCAATCCGATGCTACAGGACCGCACGTCGTGGTATAATATGGGTATATTAGTCTCTGAAAGAATAGGACAATCGTGCGTCGCTAAAAGAGAAAGAAGGAGAGAAGAAACGAGAGGGAGAGTTGTATTAGAAGAGTGGTTTGAAATTTTTCTTCCACGAATGCGTTGAACGTGCTTCGATCCTTAAGTAAATAAGGTGGCCGTCGGTGTATTATTTGGTTAAAAAGCGGTGACCAGCGAACTTATACCGTTTACCTTCGACTCATTCCCGTCGTGCTACATTCGAATTCGGAGCTCGGAGTAAGTGTAGAGACACGCAGAGATTGCTGCCACTTTGGAAAATAGTAACGAGCTCGTTGCCAGCAATTAACTTGCATGTCTTTTTGGGGCTTTCGTAGAGACGAGAACGATATTCGAAAAAATTCGATACGCTCGACTAGATACTTTAAAAAGCAAAGAGAGTTTATCGGTCGGATAAGCAAATGCGTGGTAGGACTGATATAATAATATCGTGCACGACAACCGATAACAGACCGATTACTCGAAAACTGGGCGTGATGCCTATTACGCGGCTATTAACTGCCCGATAAAACGGTAGATAGGTATGTATGCAGGTATATCGTCGCTTTTCCGTTGAGGTGTACCGACGAGTTCCCCAATTCGGAACAAAATATGCTCCATCATACGAAGGTATCATTATACATCATATACAAGGTATCATATTCTCAACAAAGAAACTAAATTGATTGGATCGCGATTTCTCAAAAAGAGACTCGAAGGAGCTGTAATTGTTCTGCCGAGATTTACGCATGAAGAGCGACGAGAAATAAGGAGCGCGAGTAGGAGACCACGAAGGTATGTAGCATGTATGCACATTCCATGCGAATCTCAACAAAGAAACTAAATTGTCTGTATCGCGATTAATCAAAAAGAGACTCGAAAGAGCCTGCAGTTGTTTCCGCTGGGGTTTACGAATGAAGAGCGACGGAAAAATAAGGAGCGCGGGTAGGAGACCACGAAGATATCATCGGCAGACCAACATCGGTTATTCTGATTATTCGTGGACGGCGGCCAACTACCCTCGCATTACCCGTACGTCGAAACGAAAGTTGGGTGCATCCCTCCACTCCTGGAGTTTCGCGAAGAGTCACGTGGCTTCAACTGCATATCCGTTCTCCTTAGCGCGCGTTTCATGCTCGTCGCAGGATTGGAGGATTCTCGTCGCCGATGGGGGAAGTGGTGGTGTCTCTGTTTGGTACCGGGTGACGTCTCCTGCACAGCGAGTGGTCCTTGTTCTCGTTCTCGTACTCCAGAGTCGATGCTCCTTTTCCAACTGGTTTCTTCTCTCGCTCGATGATTCTTCCCCGATCCTCCCGAGACCCTCTCTAATATCCTAGCCGTGCTCCTTCTTTGTCAAGCTCGCTGTGGGGATCTGTGTGTCTCTCTCTCTAATTTCGTACTGCGGAAATTCGTCCGCCCGGGGCTCGAAGTTTCGTGATCGGTGATCGGTGATTGGTGAATCGGTGATCGGTGCTCGAGGAGCGAGACTCTCGTGCCTCTCGCGCCTCTCCAGGCTCAACAACTCTCGACAAACTCGACGCCTCGAACGGTCAGGAATCCGGAATGCGGAATCCGGAATCGGGAATTGGGAATCGGGACTTGGTACGCGGAACGGGAAGATTTGGGATTCGGGATTCAGCGTTCGGTGAATGGGGGAACAAAGGGGGTGCCGTAGGCGTGGCAGAATCGCGAGGTTCGCCGTGATAGGCGTGGCAGAATCGACTGACCGCGGAAACGCGGTAGCAGAGGGGAGCGGTTTCCCCGTTACGTACACGCGGTTCCTTGCGACGTCACTTTGCGGCGCGGCGTCGGGTTAATCGCTCGTATCGCCACGAAATCGAAACGGACGCTCGATTATCTGTCGCAGAAAAACATATTGCTCTCTCTCTCTGTCCGAAATAGATTTCGGTATCGGGTGAATTGTTCGACCGTCATAACCTGTGCGTCTCGATCAAAAGGTTTGATTTTTTTCGTTCAATCGCGGTCGGTCTTAGTGGTCGAACTGTCGGACGGTCGGGCAGACAGACGGGACAGGTCGATCGATCGTGTCCCGTGGATTGTTCGCGAGTCAATGGGCCAACGATTCGTCGACAGCGATCAATCATCGATCGCGGTATATCGTCTAGCGGTACTAGAACACGTTTGAACGTTTAATTAGTTCGAAGTTGGTTGATGTGTTGCATAAAAGAGTAGCGCGCGGCGAAAGATGCGCTAACGATCGAATCGTCTCGTTTCGGGCTGCCGACTGCGAGCTATGCATTACGACGCGCAAGGTGCTCTGGAGAATTCCTATTTACGGCAACAGGAACAAGAGCAAGATCAAGATCATACGCAGGAACAGGAACAAGAACAAGAACCGGAACAGGAGCAAGACCAAGAACTGGAATTAGAACGGGAACATTGTCATCGGCCGCGACAAGTGTCTAGTCAGGATACGATATATGCGAAAAGACAGAACGTCGGGGAAAGTGATCGCGGACGAAGCAGCACGCCTTTGTCGGAGGAGACGAGACACGAAACATTTCGAACGACACCCGAAGAAGAGGAGGTACGTTTCGTTTCGAACGGTTCTCCGTTGCAACGCGAGAGCGAATCGCGAATGTCGAAGTATCGCGAGGAACACGACTCGAAACGATCCTCCCTGTCCGTTTCCATTCCCATCCCTGTCCCCGTCTCGGTCTCGCCGCAGGAGCACGAGTCGACGAATTTTTTCCAAAGTCGGGAAGCTACCGCGGTTAGGTGTTTTACCGAGGAGATGGTGTCCGCGGTGACGAATCGTTACAGAGGACCGGACGACTCGCCTGACCGAACATCCCCGCAAAGTTATCCCGTTCATTCGACCGACCGACGAAACGTCTCCGTAGGCAAAACGTCATTCTGCATCGACGCGCTTCTCGGTCGAGCGACCGGAAAGCAGGAGAACCTTGATCACGATCGATCCGAACGCAATCAAAGATTCCTACTCTCTACGAGAAGCTCCAGTGCGGAGTTGAGCCACTGTCTAGGGAATAACTCTGTTCACGAGCGAGATTCGTCGTTGGGAATTGCCGGAGGAACTAGAACCACTGAAAACACAGAAAACATCGGAGGCACTGGAACCACCGGAGCCACGGCAGTTGCCGTAAGCGGAATCGCGACGCGTCTCGGTGGAACGGAAGAACAGAGGACGTCGTCTTTGGGAACGCTCCTAAATCCCTTCGACAGATCTGTCCAACACGGTTCGGTGTCGCCTAGTTTGGAGGTTGTTCGTGACACGAGCAATCGGCAGAACGTTCACGAGCACCCCATGACAAGAGAGATTCGTCTGTCCAGTATCCACGTAGGATCCGTGGATGCGACAGCGCCGGAAGTTTCGATACATCGCGGTAAAGGCTTGTTCAGAGGGGAGCACGTCGCGACTGGAAACGGAGGATTTCGAATCGATCGATTGGAAAATGTTGAGGACGATGCTTCGATCGAAGTTGATCCGACGAGAACGGGAAGCGCCAGCTCCGGGAGCAACGCTAGTCACAGTCCCATCTCCAGTCCTCCGATATCTCCGGGATCGGAGGAACCGGCTGGAAACGGAGTACCAGGTAGTTCGAATTTGCCTACTGGTCATTACGGTGCACTTGCCACCAGTGCCGGTCTCACTCGACAGAACCAAGCTCTTCTCTTACATCCGAGCGGTCCCCTTATCCACCCTGGTGGACTGTATTATCATCCGGCGAGCGGAAGCGCGTTTCACTCTATCCACAAAGAAGGTCAGCCTATCGGACATTCGCAGGCCGCCGGACCTCATCCTCAGCAACATCACATCCATCCACTTCAACTCGAGTGGTTAGCCAGAACTGGAATGCTGTACCCTAGATTGCCAGCCGATTTAGCCGGTAAGTATCCGCCAACCGCATAATTATGTCTGTATGTATACATGTACCTGCCTACTGTGATAGTAGCGTCGCATCTCGCGTCGCGTTTGTGTGTACTACATGCATGAGTGCTTGTCTGTACTACGTCTGCTATACGGCCAAACAGACACCATCGTTTATTCTTCTATTCTTAAAAATAACCTTAAATATCATCGAATGATTGCTTTGATACTCGCCGAAGCACCACTTCCTCATCTTCTTTCAACTTCTCTGTTATCTTTACAATTACCTCTCAGCCTTATCCTTTCCATTCCTTTCTCTCGCGATCACCCGGCCCATTTTATTAACCCCTCGCCGTAACATTTTCTTTACAGTTACAGTGATTAAAACGTCTTTATCCTCAAAAATGTCATAGAAAAGAATGCTTTAATGTTGATTACTAGACTGCGGATCTTTATGCAAAATAAAAACTTTCTATCTGGATTGCAACAAGCTCGGGTGGAACAAACATTTAATTTAATCGGTTGAAAATAATGTAGCAGTATAGTTAAACTCTTCACATTTCTTTACTGTAAAAAATTAGACCCACCCATTTTCATCATGAATGCATAAAATCCGCAGTCTATCGATTACTTCATCCCGAATCTGACTCGTTAAAATACGGCGGGTCTCGCTTAAGCAGATCGCTCGGTCAGATTTATGAGAAAGAATGTTTTAGACAAGAGACGGGTTGTCTATCGACATTTGTATTTGTTGTATAACGGGAACGAGGAACAAAGACGAGAGCGCGTAGTCATCTTAATCGGTCGACGCGACGGCGAAGTAACCGAGTGAAAATTCGATCGACAGATTGCTCGTACGATGGGCAGATAGCGAATGTTTACATGCCTAATGTAGCGCTTCATCGCCCTATATTGACCGGCTACTCAAGTTTTTAGGTCGGCCGTCGGACGATAATATCGGAGAGAAATTTTGCGGTGCTGTATCTGATCTCGTTGTATACATACATACGTATGCACAAAACGGTATAGTAGTCGACGTAATAAATAATACGCGCTACGTAACAGGCCACGTTGGAATCTGGATATCTATCTCTGTTACACAACAAAGAATTGACAACGCTTTTACACGAATTAGGATCCGATCGAGAGATTTCTGAACCGAAAGTGAAGATGGTGGTGAGACGTAATACGGGTGAAACACGCGACAAAATGGAACATTAAAGAAGCGTCGAGAGAATTCGACTCGGACCGACGACTATTCGTAACCGTGATAGGAAAGAATGACTTGGTTACCACGATTGATCTTTTATACGAATTAGGGTCCGATCGAAAAGATTTCTGAACCGAAGATGATGGAGAGATGTATACGGGCGAAACACGCGACAAAATGGAAGGGAACGTCGAAGAAAGAGCGTCGGGAGAATTGTGGACTCGGACCGACGAATATTCGTAACCGCGATAGAAAAGAATGACTTGGTTACCACGGTAAATTTCACGCTTGGAAAAAAGAGCCGTGGCCGCGTTGTCCAGCCAATCAGTCGAGAGCTTTTATCGAACAAATTGGTCGGTGAACGTAGCAGGCCAGGTTGCCGAGATGGAACGAATCCGAATAAAGAGAGATGGAGATACAAAGAGAGCGAGAGATGGTGTGAGAGGGTGCAACGAGAGGATGAGGTAGAGTATATATGGCTGTGTATGTATAACAGAGGGTGGATGCGGAAAGAGAAAAAGAGAGCACGGAATGGAAAGAAGAGAGAGAGAGAGAGAGAGAGAGAGAGAGAGAGAGAGAGAGAGAGAGAGGGAGAAAAAGAGAGGGGGAGTGAGCGTGGGTGAGGGAGAGGAAGAGGGAGTGTGCGACGGAGAGGGAGTAGGTGCTCGGGACGAAGCGCGGGGTACTTTCTGTCAGATGATCCTGATTGGTAGTTGCCGAGCAATCCAACGTCGACGAAAAAGGCGAAAACCCGATAGCGTAAAACGAACAACGAGTACAAAAAAGCGGTCTCGTGGAATAAAATAAAACGAATCCATCCAGCCCCACCTGAAGCGGCCGTTATCGCGTCGGCAGGGAACACGAACTCGACTTGTTAAAAAATTGCTGGATGGGAGTACCGTCCCGTTCAACCCTGGACTGTGCTCTGTTCCTCTACCCTTTCCCCAGATTCTCTCTCTTCCTCTCTCTCTCTGTCTCCCTCTCTCTCTGTTAGTTTCGCATCCTCGTGCGCTCTCGACATTTATGTAAATAATGGTGAGTGCGCGACTCACCGGCTCCGCACCGTGAGCTGACAGGAGGTTGGGTGACGGTAGGAGATGCGAGCTTTTATTTGCGGAATATTTGTCGCGCGTTATACTCGCGGCAACGTTGCGACAACACCATGTTTCATCTATTTCGCGTCGAGCTTTGAGGTATCGAAATTTAACTAGAACGAGATAGCACGGGCCCGCGCGTATTTTGCGACCTTCTGCAGCCCGATGTATCTCCGCTTCGTTTACACGAAAAACTCCGCCCCGGATTCTGCTATATGTAGAACTATGGCACGCCAATTTGCTTTCGGATTATTCGAAATCGACTGGAACGACCACCGCGACCGTTTCATTTTTTTCGGTCGGACTTTCCGGTTGAAACGTTCAGATTCTCCCAAGTCTCTGCCGTTATTATTTATCGGTAACGCCGACGCTCGTTTTACGTTTTACGAAACGGGAAGGTGTAACAATGGCCGAAGATGTCGACGAGGTGGCAGGAGATCTGCCAACAAAGGGGAACGATACCCGAGAGATGAAGCACGCGAAGGGTTGGCGGATGATTTAATTAGTTAATTGTGCGTCATTCATCCGTCTATTCATCCCCTTCACCCTTCTCTCAACGATACCATAGTGCTGGTACCAGCGTTCCACAGTTACCATGGAAACTCCACGGACTTACGCGTCAGTGGAGTGGCTAATTTCACTCGTCTTTAAACCGATCCAAGAACGTAGATCAAACCAATCCGTATCGAGAGATTCTTGATCGATCATGTGGATTGCACGAGACGATTACAGCAAATAAACAAATGCGTATGTATCGGGAATACCTGATAAATGCAAGGAACACGTTCGGAGGAGGGTGGAAGGATAGAAGGATGAAAGCGAATAAAATAGGACGATCATTGCAGTATCGGTAGCAATGGCGATGGCGATGGCGGTGGCGATGGCGGTGGCGATGGCGATGGTGGTGGCGGCGGCGACGGTGTCGGTAGTGGTGGTGTCGGTGGCAGCGGTGGCGGTGGCATCAGTCTACATACCTATCTATAGGCATATAGGCGGTAATGGTGTTTCTGAATTAGCTGCCAGCTAGTTTGGCCGGCCGCAAGCAAACAGATCTTGGTTACCCAATGTGTAACGTGTTCCACGTTCGCCCAAATGCGCCATCCTATATCTCTATGATCTGGTTTGTTGGCGACACGTAGATACGGACGAGTGCGTTCAACGATACATCGCCAAACCTACGTGATCGTCTACTATTCTACATCCTGATACGAGTATAATCGCGTTCAAGTACAGAATTATTGTTGGCGACACATAGATATTTATTGGCAGGAAGAAAACGCGCGACGTGTCGAAAAACAACGGAATAACGATATCGCGATGAGGGGGAACAAAGTATGAAACCGTTTCATGGGAAAATGGAACGGTAACGTTCCGGATGTTTATGGTGTGATTTGTGGTGAGTTCGCGAGGCGAGTTTGAAATTAAATCCAACCATTTCGGACAGGAAAAATAATCTTCGTGGAAAGTTGGCCAAGTTTTTCCGCCTCGGAGTAACCCTCGCTCCTCCCCCACGTTCTCGTTCTCCAACCCTCTTTCGCGTAACCCTCGGTGCCATGGATCTGTAACCGTGGCGCAGGAAAAGAGGAGTCGATGACGTCTCACGATCGTAGGTGTAGAGGGATGGTGTGATATACTCTAGCAACGTTATCCTCGGTCTTTGCTCTCCGTTCTTCGCTGTTCGGTATTCGCTGTTCGCTCTGGTCGTTGTTCGCGTCTTCGTTCGCTTTCTACATATACGAGAGGGGTTGAGAATTCGGAGGCGGGTCGTATCGAGGACTCGGGGCTACAGGCGGAGCTTCCGTCGCTATGCGAAACAAGGAGAGGGAGAACGATCTCGAGAGAGAATGCGCGCGCGCGCCCGTACCCGTTGCCGTACCCGTACTCGTTCCCGTTCCCGTTCCCTTTCCCGCGCCCACGTCTGCTCATAGCTCACACCCATCGATGGAACTCGAGGACGAGAACGAGGATGGTAAACTAGAAAATTTAGACATCGAAGACAATCGAAAGAGATTGTCCGAGACCGCCGAGCGAAGCCCGGAAAGAGAATATTAAATACTGCCTACGATTACACGGATTCCAGAATTATCATTTCTGGATAATGCAAAGGTTGGGTTTTTCAGTAATCAAAAGCGCTAGATAAAAGATCAATCTAGACCGCTGTCTCCCTCAAAAGTCCTATTTTTACGTTTACGAGGCGTAATTTGTAGCTGTGGCAGCTTGATGATATGCCGAATATGCTGATGATATGCTGCCGAATAATGCAAATTACGCCTCGTAAACGTAAAAATAGGACCTCTGAGGGCGACTGCCTAGATTGATTTTTTATCTAGCGCTATTAACTACTGAAAAACTCCATCTTTGATTCAGTTTGTGAAATGAGAGATGGATGAGGGTAAACGAGTTTCTCTCGAAGACGAAGACATGGATGTCCGATAGATATTAGCTAATTGAAAGAATCTGCTGGAAGGAAGAAGACGAGACGGATGGTAGAAAGAGGGATTGGGTATTAAAGGTGGAGGATGGAAAGTCGCGTTAAGCACGTAGATAATAGCTGGTGTTTACCGGCGTGGTGATCGTTATGATTTAAGGGTGAGCCGGCGTGAAGCGGCTAATAGGACCCCAAATAAATTAAATTATCATGATAAAAGTGTGGTGGGTCGGCGAATGACGTTAACCTTAACGGCGCCCCACAGCTTTACCCCACAGCTTTACTCCGCAGTTTTACCCCACACGGAGAAGTACGAAAATGGTAATTGTCCACTCGATGGTGCGCCGCCACCCCTCTTGTTTACCGACATCTGTCATAACTTGCTCGCTCTCGTCAGTGCCGAAACTATCACCGAGTTTCGACTCGATCGAATCAAATTGGTGCGAATTGATAAGAACTGTTACAGTATAATACATATTGTACATACTCCTGTAACTGCGAGGTCCAGCAACACCGTATCGTTCGCTGAACCTCGAAAGAAAGAAATAAACGTAGAAACTAGGCAGTTTCCCATTCTACTCCGAAAGGAACGCGTCTTTCGAGCGACGGGCCCAATCGCGCATCAAATTCGAGAAAAGGATAAAACGATAGTGGTAAATCATAGAGGGCTGTCCGGGGAGACACAGGCAATCGTCTGAATAGTAATTGTTACGAAATGCTGGGGTGGAAATCTCTGAGCGGACCATATGTGCGCAGCGGGTCGCAAACCATCGTTTCGAGGAAACGATTAATACCTAAGCGAACTGTAAATAACGAAAACGGAGCTGTCCACTATCCGAATAACGAGCAACGATGCTCGTCGATGAGCTCATGAAATTCTGTAACGCTTCAACGTCACGTATGTATTAATGTTGTTACTACCGTCTCGTTCAAAATTACAACTATGAACACGAATACGTGTAACAATAATCTAGTCGAGGACAATGTCTAAATGAAACTGATTTTTCGACGCCGAAAAACCGAACGTCCGAGTCGGGGGTCGGGCGCTTGATTGTTAAATGGCTGATTAGGGGCGACATAAGGGTATCGCACCTTCGAGATTAATCCGAGTGTACGCGGAACTAAACATTGCCATGTGTACAAACATTGACAGCCGGTCACACACTTGCTAGGTATAGTTTAGTTAGAGGGGGGTGACGCGTCTGCTTTGAAAGCAACAGTAAGGAAACACACGATAAATCTTTCGTTGTTCTTGATTGGCACGCATATTTCGCTGCGCGGTTAAAGCGATTTAACAGCAGCAATTAAGACGTAGTTTATAATAATTGCGATTGTCAAGGAGTTACGAAAAATCTATCGTAAAGTCAGGAACATTGAAACGAAAATTGAAAAATCAGGAATTGCAAGGTCCGCGGCATACATATGTAATAATAAAAGTATGACGATGTATCGCATTACGACAGAGCTTAAACTTCGCCTCGATTTGCGCTCGTAAAATCATAAGGGGGAGATTGTCGAATGCGACCAAGAGTCGTTCATAGGGCTAATCGTTAGGGCGGCTACCCTTGCCTCGCCTTTTACCCCTAACCGTTTCCAACCCCAAATCATACCATCGCTACCCATGGGGATTTACACTAGCGATAATTGCATTAGCATTCGATGATTTTTATTGGTTTCTCGATTGGTATTTATACTCGACGGAATTGTACAATTTTTGGCTAATGCGATGCGTTGCGTTGCGCTCGTATAAATACTATGATAATACGATGTGTCAATCTTCTATTTTGTTTGGTTAAAGGTTGCGCAGCTCAACACGCTCTTCTCGGAAAAACTAGGAGACCAAGAACAGCGTTCACTTCGCAACAGCTTCTCGAGTTAGAAAAACAATTTAGACAAAACAAGTACCTCAGCAGACCGAAAAGGTTCGAAGTAGCCACCTCGCTGATGCTCACGGAAACACAGGTAAAATATGAGCTACCTACCGTATACGTGTCAATTTACGTTGATAATTACGTGAAAATCGTCGTGTCGCAAAGGTGAAATCGACAATTTCGAAAAGGTCACGGAACGGACGTCGAATCGGATAGAGACAACTCTAGCAGAAGTTACTAATGAAATAATCTAGAATTCTTTCTCCCCACGTCGAAATCAACCAGAAACGCAAGCCAGCGATTCTCTCGCGTAGTTCAACAACTTAAACATAACTTGGGAGCTTATGCGTTCTGATGGATCGCTCGGCAAACAGCGACGAAAGTCTGAATTATGGCAGGCTGAATCCCTGATTTGTTTCGATATTTAATCGATTCTATCCTCGAGCTTGTTCCCTTCGGACGTCGCATCGAAACGTTGCGTTCTTTCGTTCTTCTTTGCACGTGCCTGTTATATGTCCGTACGCACATATGTATACAGGATGGTCCATTTAAGCGAGGCCACCTAAATATCTCTTCAGGTCATCGTGATGCAATAACCATTTCTTACAACATCTGAATTATCAAGATCATCGGTGTGTTTTTATACTGATAGCAGAATCGCCTAACTACTCTATTATCCTAGGTCCTATCATGCCTATAACAGAAATCCTGGAGTTAACAAGTGTGAATTCATTTAGTTTCCTTGATATCCGAAATATACTCGTATAACGGGGCAATTCAATATTCCATGTCTCGGTAGGAGGTTTTGTATGCATACGCGTTACACGTAGAGAAAGAAGGCATGTGTATTCCTTCCGAAGGGTGGAGATGTAATCGAGAGCGAGTCGGGTGCGAGGTGAATACGAGGTAGAAACGAAAATGGGAGTGAGCTGGGTCGGTTCAACCATACGATATATCGCTCGAAAGATTTACATCGCTTTCTCGCAGCATCGGAGGTTGGGGACCGGAGGTTCGGAGGTTCAAACTTGGGGGAGAAACATCGGATTTTTATATTTAGCCGCAGCGATTTCGGGAATCCTCTTGCTTCCGGTAAAAATCTCAAGTACGATGAATTACATACGAATAATATACGTCCGTTCCGCGCCATCATCCGTTATGCATGTTTTCTCCATATATACTATCGTATCCTATATATGGACAATAGTGTAAGACCCCGTTCAGACACGGCATTTTCGATCGCGTGATCTTTGTTTTGGATCGTTGGTCCGCGCGGACACGTGTGAACGAATACGAAGACGCTAATGTAAGATCCGCGTCTGAACGGGCTCTAAATGTACCTTTGCGACACGTTTGATCGATGGACGATGACAGCCGAGGATGACACGACCGCATGTTTGCTCCAGGTGAAAATTTGGTTTCAAAACCGGCGAATGAAGTGGAAAAGAAGTAAAAAGGCGCAACAAGAGGCACGTACGAATAACAAAGTCGAAGACGGGGGAAACACGAGAAACGCCGAGAGGGAGGCCGGAGGTGATCATAGTGCGAACTCGCCGAGTTCGCAGGAGGATGCCAAAGGAACGTTACAAGAAACGCAGAGAAGCACGACTGAACTTCAAGAACCGCTTTATCGGCCTTACGTGGTATAAAATGGTGAGTAAAGTAAACCGTAGATGAATCGACCGGGAATCGAACAGAAAATCGAGAAGAACCTTTGCCGTTTGATACCGACACGCAACCGATATGTCTGCACAGGTCCGGCGGTCGGTCTCCAATACAATGGAACGTAAAGGTTTACGATTATGGAAGCGGCATGCGTGAGATCAGCCACCGAATGACTAAACGAAAAGGAATATGCGTGTAAAAGCGGAGTATTCGAGGCGCCACGAGATCGATTAGACTGAAAACAAAATCGAATTTTCAATCGCATCAAATGTATGTACATACATTCGTACATGCATACATAGTTACTAGAAGATACGTACACCGCACCGACTTAATCTTGCGACATTCCTGTGTAAATATAGGGAACAAAGAATGTAATCGACGATCGTATGCACGATCGTATCTCGAAAGATACGAGCCAGTCTGAAAGTTTTGCCAAGTAGACTGTTTACCGAGGACGAGTACGCGTGTCGTGCGTTTCTACTCTGTATTATGAAAATTATTATGTACGTGTGTGTACGAGAATGCATTATATCTCCGAGAGACGAGTCACGAGAATGTGTTGTATAAAAGCAGAAGAAACGTGCAGCAACATGCACGGGAAAGACTTTATCTTTACAATTGTAACTTTACTCCGAAGTTATACTAGATCTTCAATCGAAAACACGTACCTATTTATGATAAACGATTTAATTGTAAATATTATTCGTGTACGACTATCGTAGAGAGTGCAATGCGAAAAAAACGTTATACTGTGTCGCAACAAGTTCCTAAAATAAACGATGGATAACGGAGAGAATAATCGGCTTCATTTCTTCCCCCTGGTCAGCAAATAGAAGTACAACGTGCGTACATTACTCTATCTCGATGTTGTACATCAAGAATCGAGAACGTTTAATCGCCCGTGGATTCCAGCTCGTCCTTCTTCTCAAAGAAAAATCGATCTAGAACTTCCTCGAAACAGACGCGATCATAATCCTCCACCCCCGCCGGGGCCACCTTCCTCACCCCAACGCCCTCTTTGCTGCCGTGTACCCGCACGCAAACCGGATCATCAGTATTTATGATATGCTAATTCCCCGTTACAAATTCCGCGATGTTACGCGGATGACTGCTTCTACCGGCTGCAGCCAGTGAAAGCCACCCGTTCGGAAAACCAGTCGTCAGCGACGAAATGGAAAAAAGCAAAAGAATGAGAAAAATTACATTTCACGAATATACGGATTCGATATATGTACGATCGCGAGCATATCTTTCTAGATTGATTTTCCACGTTCCCGATGAAGCTTTCGGCGACGCGTAGCCAAATTATTACAATTAACCGATAACTTTGTATTACGAGTGAAATCTGATCGTTGGAAGCAGACTAGTAGACTATTAGACAATGACTTGGTGTTGACTGGGTCGAATCGTGCGGCGGGGTGGTCGCGGGTGTTTAGCAGGTTTGTCTGAAATCGGGTGACGCAAGCGAGGGTAGAGCGTGCGGAGGAACGCAAAGGAACACGGAGAAACGCTGAGGCGGGGCACTCATGTTTATATGCATTGTATTGCTAAAACCCTTTTAACCGAATTACATTTAGCGATTCTAGTGCTGCTTTCCCGGCTCTCCTTCCACGAGTCTGCTAGTGGCCGCCCCGTCACCGTCGCCGTCACCGTCACCGTCGTCGCAAGTCGTTGTCACCGGCATCGCCAACAGCCACTACCCCTAGCGCGGTATACCTCCCCTAACTAGCAACTACCGGGCTCTCGTTCTTCCATTCCCCTAACTCGAATGTTTCATCCTTCTCCATGAAAGGGCGCGTGCCTTTTGCCGCGACGCAACGCGACGCGACGGATACCACTCTCTCGTACAACGAGCTCACGAACGAGAAAATCGGTGCAGTTGTGTGTGAAGTCGTGGCGGGGGTGGAAAACCGATGGGGCTGGATTCCGAGACTCCGAACGGCATCCCTGAATTCTTGATTCTCTTGGTAAACAAGTGCTTAGGTGATTCACTGCTTGTTCGCTCCTATCGGCCGTCGTTTGTTTCTAGACGCCATTCTGCCGTTCTGCCATTCTATCTCGTTTTCCGGTCTAATAGATTTGCGAGGATAACGGAGACCGAGGCTGCTCCGAAGCTCCTCCCCTGCTTTTACTTATCCTTCCACTGCGACGCATCATCCTGTCTGGATCAAAAAAAAAAATAACGCAGCGTCTCTCGGCTCCTGTATAAAGACGTTTGGATATGAATTCGTTCGAAACGAGCCGAAATAATCAGAGAATAATTGTTGGTGAAACGATCAGGAAACCAAGAAACGGAAGCTCGTCGAAGACCCAACTTGTCTCGACCCACTGTGCATTTCACAGCGAATTCCATCATTAGCGCTAACAAGGTTGGCCCGAGGCTACAAGGGGGACTTCACCCTTCGTCGGGCTAACCTCTAGGTATACACATGCGCGCGCAAACACGTACGCGATGAACACGAATGGAGTGTACCTATGCGAATACATCTACACATACATACACGCACACGGGCGCGCGCACACAGACTGGCTGTGAGTTGACTCCTCCTTGAAACAAGTGGGGATAATAAGATCTACGACAATCAACTCCAAGGACGACGTTGTGAGAGTACAACGATGCGACCTATTGGACGAGCTTTTAGGCGACGTCCGCCACGTTATGTCCACATTTCTCTTCACCGCTCGCTTCACCTTACCTCAATGTGCACGCCCGTTCCACCTTACATCCCCCATCGTACAACCGATCGTGTTTGTCTCTTTGTCTATTTGCCTATTCGCTCGTCATCTTCAATTACCGCTTTTTCTCGCGCGATATACAATGCGAAACCACACTAAGAGCCCGTTCAGACACGGTTTCTCGATCGCGCGATTTTTGTTTCGGATTGTTGGTCCGCAAGGACAGATGCAAACAAATAGATAAGCTCCGTGCAGTTTCCGCTGTGACTGAAGAAGGTCTAGAGGACGTGGCGTAAAACTGGAAATGAAAGCGAGAGGGGAAAGGCTTATGCGTATGTGCGCGCAGTAAAATATATGTGTAGAGATATTAGAACATTTTGATAGGAGGATATGTGACGCAGTGATTGAACTTTAGGCAACAACTAGAGAGGGTTTACTGTGTCATAGTCAACGTGAAATGGCGTCCATAGGAGAAAACCGAAGAAATAATGGAACGTGATTATTTAAATACATGTTGAATGCGAGAAAAGGATAAATTAATCGAATAGATATGTAGCGGACGAATCAAATTCGAAATGACTCTTGCTGCGTTGATCATAAGATGCAACGCAAATATCGGCAAGAATCATTTGCTTCGTAAAATCTAGATTTAGCGCCAAATTTCAAACTGCTAGACAGGCGTTACCGACGGAGGAGTGCTCACCGTGTGGGGAACGTATGGGATTCTACATTATCGACATCCGCCACAATCATGACTAGTGGCGCTACTCGCGGAACAATAAATCTCTAGTCAATTAACATTTATTGGACAGCGGATTTGATTGATTTGATTTATAACAAAATTGAGAATTTAAAAATACTGTTATATTATTTTCAACCTATTAAACATATTAAGAAAGAAAATAAATTTCTATTTCGCTCCAGTTTGTTGCAAATCGGGTAGAAAATTTGTATTCTGCATAAAGATCCGCTGTCTACAGCAATATGTATTATGAAATATTCTAAATCAATCTCTTTTGCCCGTATGCTTCCACAGATCTTTATCGCATTTGTGTCCCATATCTCATATATACTAAATAAATATTTGGTGATTTCCACTTTGTCATGGAAATGTTTTCATTTCGTCGAGTTCAAATAAACGCCAAAAGAATATATATAAGTACTTGACGATGTTGCAGCAGGTTCGTACAGGCTGGTGTTTACAGGATTTTCAGGTAATCGAAGATTCCACGTGAAGAAGGACCGGGAAGAATGGTTGGAGAAGGAAGAAGCAGGCGAGTGAGAGGTTCCTGGATCCTGTCCCTGTTCCTAGTTCCTACGCAGGATAAAACTGACATTGATATGATATACATATTATGTAGATAGATCTTAGACCATAATGATCTAAGCTGGCATACTCTCATCCATACCCCACATGTTATCCCTCGCTCGTTAGGCCGTGACGTCACACACTATAGCCAATAATTCAGCTAGAATCAAAAGTGCCAGTAGAATGACCCAATAGAATGGCTTGCTGTCGCATTCCTTTCGAATTCCTGTCAGAAGACAACTTGTGTGGCACGAAGTGTACATATCATCAGAGAGGAAATGAGAGTGTTCACGCCCAGGTTTTGACCGTGCCCGATATAGTGCTGCCCCCACACAAAATCCTAGCCTGGATCAGCTCCTAGACCGGCGGTAGAGCGGACGCTTAGCCTGGATCAGCTCCTAGACCGGCGATAGAGCGGACGCTTAGCTGTTCTGTTTCATGCTAAAACTGGTGTGCTCTCTGTTACGTGGTAAAAGTGGACTTTACCGCCGGTATAGGAGCTGTTCCGTGCTAAGCGTGAGCGTGCCAAACAGTGGAGTCAAGTTCAGAGATAGGCGTGAGCATATCCGAGCTCATTTCCTCTCGGATATCATATAGATACTTTACACATACTATACCTAAATTTTAAATGATGCAATGATCCTGTTGGCTGGGGTCGCTGGAGTGTGGACCGTGGATTGGAGCAGTGATGTGATACGGGGCGATACTGTGCTGCCACCACATCTAACGATCCAGAAACAACTAAATTTTTTGCCATTATTTTAACATAGGAGTCGACACTCCCTGGTTTACAATGTACAGTGCAGTACAGTGTATTCAGTGTATTGTCATCGAGCGTACGATGACTCATTTGATGTCGATAAGACAACTGATACAAATCGAATAATGCGGTACAAGTTTAGATGTTTAATCACAGAGTATATTGTATATCATTGTTAAATGAAACAAAAGTTTTTCAAGTTTGAATACGTATGACAATTGTTCGGTGGTATTCAACATGAATCAAAAACATCGTGATACGATAGATTCGTACTGTGAGGATATAGTACCTAAAATAGATTTAAATACGTTATGGCCGAAATTATTGGAAAATAAGATTTTTAATAGAGACGATGTAAATGTGCCGCGATGGAAGGTAAGAATACGTCGCTAATTTTATGTATACGTAAGCGTAACTTTTAAACAACGATTTTTTATTGTTTTAGAATAATCTTATGGACAAATCAACCGCACGGGACGTATACTTGACGATTAAAACAAGAGGACCGTATGCGTTCAACCGTTTCATCGAAAGTCTAAAGCAAAGTGGACACGAAAGTTTGGCTGATATCTTAGAAGGAAAAACATATACATTTGTTGATAACGAGTTGGAGAAAAATATTAGCGAGAATAACGCTATTAACAAAGAGGATGTCGATGAAAGAGACTTTCGGTCTAATACAGAAAGGTAATAGTAATAATACTCAAAATATCCGTTGTGATTACAAATTATTTCCCAAATTACTAAACATTCACAAATATCGTGCGCTTTCCTTTGAAAAGGGCACAAGACAAATTTTTTTACGATATACAGTCGTCGAACGAACCTCTACAAATTCAAGTACAGAAGTCTACAGAATTTCTGGACGGACCTGTGTACGAAATTGTTGAAAGATATCCGATGAGAAATAGACCTCGTGGATTGGTTTTGATAATTACAAACATTCATTACAAATATTCCTATAAGGAACCGAGAAGCTCGGCAGCCCACGATGAAGAAAATATGAGAAATCTTTTTGAGCAAATGGGGTTTCATGTCATTTCTCATTTCGATTTATCAAAACGGGTAAATAACTTGAATATTTTACTAATAAGAAATGAAAACTTCTGAGACCCTAACGATGTATATTCTTACAAGCAATTCATGGAGAAAGTGAGAGAATTCTCCCAAAAAAAACAGCTACGGAATGTGGATTCCTGCTTTGTTATCGTTAGTAGCCATGGCAATGTAAATTCGCAATACGACATCACTGAAATCGAGTGTGTGGATAATAATCCTGAAAGTGATCTACGAAATGCTAAAACTGTTTTGTGCAAGGATATTCTGGATTACTTTACTGCCGAAGCATGCCCTCATCTTGCCGGGAAACCCAAAATCTTCATTTTTCAATTGTGTAGGCAAGTAAAGAAGAACCTTCAATGTAGATCTGTAGATCTGTAATGGTATTTAGTCCCCTCGGGGTTTCAAATCCATTTACCACTCTCCCCTCTTTTCACTCTCACTGTCACCTAATTTCAGCGAGACCTACAGTTTATTATTAAGCCACTGCGCGCCCTGCAAGAAGAACCTTGAATGTTAAGAATGATTTTAGAAGGTATTCTGTATTATATTTCAGAGGGGAAAAAAAACAGAGATCCGTGATAGAACCGCGTCACACAACGGACATTAGTCATTTTCATTCGATCGACGAAATGGCTGGTCCTAAGACGAATTCTGGCGAGACACTAAGAAACTTCGAGGATATACTAGTGGCACAGGCCACTCTTCCAGGACACGTTGCTTTTAGAGATAAAATAACTGGCAGTTGGTTCATTCAGATTTTATGCGAAGTATTTATGAATTACGCGTGTAAATCTCATCTTCAGGACTTGTTTAATATGGTGAGTCATTTTATAATTTACATGTGCTTTTGTAAGACTGCTAAATTACTTGATACCCATTTACAGGTGGACTCACGATTAAAGATACAAAGAACAACCAAGGAGGAATGTCAGACTTTGACGGTAACGTCAATAGGATTCAATAAACATTGTTTCCTGAACCCGGGCCTTTTTGAAGAGACATAGTTGAAAAGCGATGGTGGTTCAATAATCGTTGAAGCATTACCAATTTTATATTCACTTATTTATCACGAAACCTCGATGGAATCGAATAATATTTATTCGCCGATCGAGTTCGAATTATACTTTTTATTACATTTTATAGAATGAACCGAGAAATATACGTGTAAATTTGTATAAATAATCTACATATTATTTATTCGCATACAAGAAATCGTTTAACTTTGTTAGAACCCAATGCGAGCTCTGTTTCGAGAAACGGCACTGGCTCGGAATCGGCTTCTGTCATTTCTCGCATCAGGGTACCTAAAGCGTGCTTGTGAAAAATTAAACTGTCAAGATTCCGAATTCAAGGGCGCTTTAAATTAAAAACATCCACAGCATTTCTCGTGAATCCTTATGATTTATGTCGTAATGATTTTACAGATGCGGATTACAAATTATATGCTTAACTATATTCTATAAAATCAATTAGACGAAATCCTAACACTTCCATTACCTAAGGTATTCAAGTTTTGTTTTTTTTTTGTGTTCGTAAGTACGTACAATTCGTATAATGTTGTAGGTAAATTTTCAATAGACGGATGAATGTAAAAATGAGGCTAGGGACCTGTTTCTTCTTGTATGTTGTACGATAATGATACGATACGAAGTGATTCACAGCGTTTTCAAACAATAGAAACAAATGATTTTGAAGATTTCCATCGATTAATTGCATCCACGTTCATGTTTATGAATGCAAAGGACAAAAACTAATTTCGTTTTCATGAATCAACGAAGAAAGAATCATCTTCGCTTGAATGGACAAGTAAAGGCAACAGTACCAGGAAAATGAAGAAATTCTAATGATCCAATGAGAGGGTCGAGAATAATGTTTTCGTATATCGCGCATGTTTTTCTTGGTTTCTTTTTTTTTCATTATCGTCCTGTACAATATCAGGTATAAATAGTATGTATAGCGTGCAGTTTAATACAAGGATTGCGTATTAGAAGAACGAGGTTTTTTGATCTTCTCCAAATTCTTGATTACCAAGTCATGTAGAGAACAGTAACGATTACGGACTTCGCACATGACTAACCACAAGCTCACATACTCTTTCTCGTCTAGTTCTTGGACTGCTCTTCTATAATCGCTAATGTGTGGATACTTCGCAACTTTGCTAATCACCTTTCCTCTAGAGATGAAATACCTGTAGGACAGAAAATTTCTCCTTTGATTTTTTATTTTACACTGATCGTTACGAGGATTGTATTTCGCGCGTTCGTTCCTATTGATAGTTTTCTCAATACTTCGTTTCTCTGTTATGCGAACGGTGCAAACTAAACTGCTAAACTTTAGCGTTCATAAATGTAATTTGATGAATAGATACAGATGCATTGCAACGAAATATTAAAGAGGCAGGACCAAGAGAGTATTACCTAGATATTTGATCGAAGAATGCGGCAGCTTCGCTTTCGACAGATTGTATTTCGGCAAGCGTATCTTCCTGAATAGACACTCCGAAATTATTTCCATCTTCTATTTTTGGAATTAGGTACGAAACCCACATTTTCAACTAAAATTCAATCCAAGATAAGCAACATAGAAGGATCCAATATTTGTGATATACTTACCAAGTTAGAATCTTCCAGCAATTGTCGAATGTACGGTTTAACTATGCAAATCAGATCGCATAGAGGCTTGTTACAAGGTACAGGTCCATTTGGTAATACCATCACTTTGGTTCCACTAGTATTGTCTATGCTATTGTCTACTTTCAGCTTCTTCGCGGGAGGTACATCTTCGGAATGATTGAGAATTATTGGATCTGGAATAGGCACGTTTAAATCTTGATGGACATCCGATAGTTTTCTGTTACAGAATCCAGGCGTCTCCAACAATTCGTTTAACTTAACAATCTTCTCGGGAAATCCTTTCAACAGCAGTTGCTCGGCCTAAACAATATATACACATAGAACGGTACACGATACGTATTGCAACAATTTGGACCAAAGTATGTGGCATTGAAACAACGTTCAACTAATTACCTTAGTTTTAAGAGAATCTTTGTATTCTTGAACCTGTAAGACAAACTTGAAGGATAAATACATTAAATAGAATGCTTGAACCGAATCAAATAATGTAATACCATTTCTGCTTTTGGCGATACTATATGTACATACTATACGTGTATATATATGTACATACATACTATTTGTACATATATATATACATATATATGTAATGGGAAATTATAACAAATGACTACATCAATTTACATGTTTTGTTTCAAGTGGTACAGTACAATACAATACAACACGACATGAAACAACGAATAAACATGAAATATCGTAAAGCTGGAGAGAGAAGAAAACTACATGTACCAGAAACAGAAATCTTATCGTTTGTCTGCGTGGTTTTGTGTAAGCGTAAAACCTGATCATACATCGAATCGAAGAATTTGAAAATTGAGTAATTTCATGAAACAATACTGATGAGTGTTGCCGGTAGATTGTTTCCCGAAGAAATTATGAAAAAAAAGAAAGGGAAAACTGTTTGGACATATTGATGCCGGTCTGTGTTAAATGCTTCATTAACCTAAACATTGTTGCTTGTAATTTATCAAGCGAATCATGCGAATATAGCCTAGACTAGTACTGTCTAACGTTGAACATTGAGATCATTGTACGAAATACTTTACCTTCTGTGCTGTTGTATCAGCCATTATATATTTTACACAAAAAAAAACACTTTATAAAATATAACCACCCTGCCTCTTTGTTGTAACGTACAACTTCAAACAGGAAGTAGCGATGCATGTTCCTACTACGCCGTCAAATCAGAATCTGTAATGTTAGCACGGTTACAGTAATGTTTGCGCAATTTTATTATTTATCGAGTATTACAGATTACAGTTTCAATTACATTATTCGACATTTCCGTGATAGAAAATATACGTCGGTAATATTATAGAATTATGCATCACCGCAATTTAACTTTTCAATTTTTTTGGCACGAGTAACATGCACACGCGCACGCTCACACATATTCACGCAAACGTACGTAAGTACGTGCGTGTACACTTAGAAACAAACGCAATCTATAGAATTATTTAATTGTTTTCATTCCCGTAAAAATACGTAGGTATATGTATGTCTCGATGAAAGATATTGTACATACAAGATTAATTAATATTAATATATTTCAATGCTTCAAGAAGGGGATAGTTGAAACTATTCAATCGATTTTATTGTAAAATTTATACAAATGAATTCGTGATTCTTCTGAGATGTTAAAGACAAGAATTTCTTTTCGTTTTTTACACTCTTCAACGACTCGAGCAGGTTTATATAAATGAATAGCAAACAATTTGACATAGTAGTATTGTATTTCACAGTTTCTAACCGCTGCATCATACTTATCTATTCTCAAAAGAAAAAAAGAGCCCTTCAAACAGTTACTGCTGCACATGACGCCTTACAACTGTGTATACAATGTACGCATGTGTGCACGCACGTGCGTACCTATGTATGTGTTCAGAATCTATATACGTGTGTGTAATGAAAAAATGTATGCATAGCAGAAGGGATGACTCGTATAAACTTGTATCTGCTATACATATTACGATGTATGTGTAAGTATTTTGTGTTCAGATGTCGAAGATTTTGAAATCAATTAGCGTAAAGAAAATCCAGGTAATCAAAGCAAAAGTGTGTCATTTTAAATAATACAATGAACATTACAAGACCATGATTTAAATTGTTTTTAAGTTTGCTGTTAGAAGTATATATCTATCTGTATATGTATTGAATACGGCTAAGTGAGTCTTTTCGCTTTTTGATAGAGGGTATCCACGACTTTTCCCATACTATGTATCGTATCCAATGCGAGTTCGTAAGTTTTATCTCGTGGAGTATCTTCGAAAACAATTAGAACACCTTCGCCTTGATCGAGAACGCCTCTCAGTTTCTTGTCCAATATCATTTGTGAGAGCTTCTTCTCCACTTGAGCGAGTGGCAACGATATGCAGGTGGCGATGTGACCGACCTGTTTTTTAAAAATAAGTTACGAAATTAGTAAACTGATTAATACAGTAATCCCGCGATTTAAGGTGGATTAGTAGAGTTTCTTGGCCCCTCGCAGGTTATGTCTCCAGTGGAAGGGATAGGCGAACAGACTTAGATCGGGGAAACTCCGTCGCGCTTAGATCGCGGGATTACTGTATAGCGGTGCCCATAAGTTTATGCTATATACCTGTACGCGAGAATAAGGTTCAACCAAGCGACACAAGTTTTGTTCGAGCATGGCGTCATACAGGGAACCGAGATGAGCTCGTACAATCACATCATCCTCTAACTCGTCGCGATACTTCTTCACAGCAGTTTGAAAGTCCGCCAGCGATCGTCGAGAACTTGCTTCAGCGACTGCGCGCATCGCATCCAAATCCCGACCGGCATACTTCACCGCCAGCTTTCCAGACATAATCGACTGAACGTCTTCGGGCGTACGTAACATAATCTTCGACAGTAACATGTATTTCAGAGCTGTTAGTGCTTTGGGACTTTCGACACTGTCGTACCTGCGAGTAATGAATAAATTATTGAAAATACATGAATAAGACTAATCCTACATATTATGCTGAGCCAAATAATTCACCCTTCGAACGCTTCATAGAAATAAGAGTACGCCGTTTTAAAATCTCGTTCATCTGCAGCATGTAGAATTCCTGACTGTAAATCTAGCGCGGCCTGCATTTTAGGTGGACAGTAGATTGCATTAGCAGTTGTCCTAGCACTGGTCAGAGCTGCTCTCGCTTTCGCTAAATTACTCAGGGCATGATACGTTTTACTCTCTAACAATTGCACTTCGACCAGTAGTTGTTTATCGTCCAACTTTTTAAGTTCCTTCAATAGAGCCGATCCTAATTGCAATGCCTCGCTGTACATGCTGGTATCAAAGTACAATGCTATCAAACGAGCTTCCAGGGATTGCCTTAAAAATGTTCGACGTTCTTCTTTCGCCCATTCTATACATTCCTTACATAATTGGACCTGCACGAACAAAACATTATTTGAAATTGTCTATCAAAGTGTAAACAGAATGTCTTGGTTACTTGTATCCACCAAAGGACCAATTCTTATGTCATACCATTTTATATCTATTTTTCTCTTCGCTATACGACTATTATGAAAGAAGGCAAGATACAGTAAGTCCTCGACATGGATTTACGTGGATTTATACATACGCTGGAACGAATTAACCACGTAAGTCAAGAACTTACTGTAATTGCTTCGTCTATAAGAAAATATGTCAATTTCAGTGGTTTCGAGTTACCAGTCGATACGGCATTGGCAATAGTTTTATCCTTGTATAAGTACCTCGATTCCAATGCCAGCTTCCAGATCCAAGAAGAAATCTACCAAAGAACGTACAAGCTTAGCAGCTTTGGCTTTGCTGATCAGACTCAGAAATGGTCTAGTAGCTTTGATCAATTCAGCTAATTCCTTCGCTTTGCCTTCTTTTTTGTAGAGTTCACCGAGGTGTAAAATGCCTTGCTCCTTTATTCGAATATTGTCTTCGTCATCGTCAGCGACACCGATACTAGGATCGGAGATGATTTCGTTTAGGAGAGAAATACCCTCGCTACGATTCGTCATTGAAACAGCTTGTGCTCGTTCAAATAGCATTACACCAGCCATCGTGATTGTATTTATGCTTCAAGAGACAAAAATTTCCGAACGAATAACCTCTTTTCCCTACCCAGGGAAAACTGTAAAGACGCTTTGTCAGATAAATACACAATCAGTTTTTTCACAACACTCGAACGTGCAAATTCAATCAGGCCCGGTTAAATTTCCTTAAAGTGCTAAACGTTTTATACGCTCACAATTAGAATTAACGAACGACAAATGAGTTGTCACTTTCTTTCTCGATCGTTTGATCCCCAAAATCCCAAAACTCATGTCACGTAACTACGCGAGTCAAGGCGACTACTACATTCATCCACATTGTTATATGTACATACGTGTATGGATGTCTGTATTAATCTAATGTAATTGGAAAGTGAACGTGTTATTTTTAATTCTTTAGTATCTCAATTTTAAATGTGGGATTACAGTCAGATACAATGTTGAAACACTTGAATCCTTTTTCTCTCAATTTTAGTCAAAGGTTCTCGTGGATCTAGTCTTAGACCATATAAACCTATAGTGGTTCTCAGAGGAGAAGTGGTGTGGCGGCTAACTTCCTACACTCGCCACAAGATGGACAGATAGTCAAAGACCTTTTCCGCTGCTACCTGCTGCTATCTAATCCGTCACCGATCCCTATATACTTATACAGTCAGAGAGCAGTCAGAGAGTAAACTTGCATACTAAAATACTTCACCAGAGAGATACGAGGATACAGTATCCTCTCTGGTACGATATGCGGCATAACCTAAAACTTGAACATGTCATGTCATCTGTCATTGTTGCGTTCCCATCGCGCACGCGCAACGTGTCTCGCATTCGCCATTCGCCCCACTCAATCCTCGTCGCGCAGTCGCGTAACATGTCACATATTACTCTGGTCATCAGAGAAGGGGTTCTCGATTTCTTCTCGATTTCCCCGCTCTAGCATCACTGCGTCAGACTTTACCACGGTCTGTGCCTCATTAAACTCTTGGCTTTCCTATACACATACTATACCTACGCCGGGTCTATAAGTATATATGGTCTAAGATGTATGTATTATGTATACAGTGTGGGTTCACAACAATTTACAATGGAGGCTTGAACTGGTGAACTTATGTATAACGTTGCTTTGATTTATTGTTATTACATGTTGATAAAGCCTTTCGAATCGATATTGATGTATTGCATAGAAATATGGCGCTTGGGGCATACACAGCGTATGAATTGGTCGGCGAAGGTTCATTTGGACAGGTATTCAAAGCGAAACGATACTTTGACGGTGAAACGGTAGCTATTAAAGCTGTTCAAAAGGTAAGGTGAAACATTGATCTTTGAAATTATTATTTCTTGTCTGATTTCTATCTAAAATAAATATCACCAACCGTAAAGCATGGTAGATCGAACGACGAATTGAAAAGTTTACGTCAGGAATGGGAAATCCAGCGTGAGCTCCAACATCCAAATATAGTGCCAATATATGGTTGCTATGAAAATAAGAGCGAGGTACGCAGTATATACATATACATGTAAATACATGTATCGTTCATTTCGATCGAGATGTAGAAGTTTGTTTTTCTTTCTCAGATATGGGTTGAGACGGAATACGTGGCTAAGGATTTGCACAAGGTATTGAAGACTAGTAAGAATGGCAGGTTATCCGTAGAAAGAACCCAAGCGATAACTTGTGATCTAGTCTCTGCATTATATTATTTACACTCCAAGGGAATATTACATAGGTGTGTTATGTCAGGATCTCATCGATTTTCTCTATGCTAACAAGCGGTTCTATTCTACAGAGATATCAAACCACAAAATGTATTAATTAAACAAAATGGACAGGCGATGCTGTGCGATTTTGGCTTCGCCCGTAGCATGCAAACAGGAACACGAGTGTTAACTTCTATAAAGGGAACGCCGTTGTACATGGCGCCGGAACTAATAGAGGAGCAGCCTTATGATCATAACGTAGATTTATGGTAAATTGCCTTCTTGAATAAACACACAGCTTCTATGTACTGGTACATAAAAATCCATCTGTTTTTAGGTCCCTTGGCTGTATTGTCTTCGAAATAGTTACAGGTGTTCCACCTTTTAATACAAATTCTATTCTGCATTTAATCAGATTAATTAGAGACGTACAGATAAAGTGGCCAGACTTTATTTCGGATAGCTGCAAGAATTTCCTACAGGTAGTAATAGTAATATCCTGATATCGAAAATGTTCTGTTCTTTGTTCGAACTGATGTATCTATTGCTTTGCGAACAGAGACTGCTACAGAAGGATCCATCGCGAAGGCTAACTTGGCCCGCTCTCCTGGTAGATCCATTTGTGAAAGACGGGGTTATAATAATCGACGGAGACACGAGTAACGCGTCGCTCATGCCGAAGAACGATTTAACGAAAGATGATTCCGTACCGCGAAACAACAGTCTATCCGACTGGAATCCAGTAATGGTCGAGAGCAATATCGAGAACGAAGAATGGATCGCGTTCTTGCAGAAATCCATGGAGGAGATCATGGACGGTGAAATGGACTCGTTGCTGCAACAGAATTGTGTCTCAGTATTCGTGTCTCCGCTGAGAAATCCACGGGCTAGTTTTCGAGTGGTGAAATACGTAGCGTGTCTTCTTTCGTTGCCGTTTGTCGTCCCGAATGGTCAACCGAAAGACTGCCTTTTGAAAATCGAGCAAATATATTTGGACGTTTGGGTCGTACCGAATCTTGTCTTTGCGCTGAAGCTTTTCATGTCCAAGGACTCCCGTAACACGAGCAAGATGTACAAATCTGGAACCATGGATAGTAGTTTCGCGACAAATTGGAACGCGAACCGCCTCGAGACTCTGGAATACGCGATACTTTTGCTTTCTAGGCTAATTCATAACCAGAAGAAATTTCTTACTCAGTTTTGCGACGCTATCTATCTCGTCGATGGAATCGAATTTCTAAAAGAGTTATTGAAATTGAGGGAAGAACGGATTCTCGGTAATCTCGTTGCGATTTTTAACGAAATATTGCGATCTCAGCCCGAAAATGCGAATCTAGTGAAAACTGTTGTTCTAATCTGGGATAAACCGGGTAAGTACGAGCATATGTACATGTTATTATGTATTATACTTGTGTAAGATAAGATACAGGTATGTAAGGAGAAACGAATTCGCGACTCTGTTTGTTGATGCTCGTATGAAAGCTCTCCAAGCGTTCTTTTCGATTTTTTAATAGAAGATGCGGCGGTGATGCTCTGTCGTCTTGTGGCGGCGTCCGACGATATAACTGCCGCAAGATGTTGTCGTTTGATAAGACTGCTAGGTGGATGTTTCCGTACTACTTTGGAAGGTGTGTGGTCGAATGTGTTGAGCGTAGGTATACTAAGCGCGAAAACGTTGAACGACATCGGACCAGAGTTTTCCGAGGTAAGCGATACAAAATTGATATCCATATCTCGATTCCAATCTCGATACGTTCGAATCTGTCGATTTTCAGGCTGGTGACGAAATGGGGGCACTATCTGCGATCGAAGATCGATGAACTACAATGCGAGCGACGATTCAACACGGAGCGGAGAGTTGATTGATTTTTCTTTCTTTCTCACGAAACGTTCGAACTCGAATTCGTTGCATTTTCGATTGTACACCAGGAAAAGAGAATATTTTTCTGCATGGAAATTTTGTCGTTGTCTTAGTCATTTCTTTATTATTCTTTATAGTCGTATTAAATCAATGTAATTTTTGTTGACCGACTTCGAGTCGATTCTACAAACGATTCCAGAATCGTTGAACGGATGGGTCGAGTAAAGCGCGGGAGGCAGGGCTGGTTTGTGGTTCCTGTTGGGTCATCGGGTCATCGGGTCATCGGTTGCGACACTCTTCCTTGTACATTTCTTGCAACTTTAGTATATCCTTACCGCTAAGACCCTTTCGCTGGCCAAGTTTCACTCCTTCTTTCTGCGTAACGTACATCGATCTTGTATTCTTTATACTTTATAACGGAGACAAAACCAAATGAGTGTAGCGGGCATGATACTTACTTTCGGGGTAATAGTCGGTTCGCCGTTTCGCGAAAACGCGTGAGAACTGTAGTGCATCACGCTGGAGTAATCGTAGCCGATTCCATAGTCGGTTACAGTCCGATTGTCGTATTTGTTGAAATTGTGTTCTCTGCCTGCGATCAATAGGAACAAGTTAGCGATAGACACGGTCAACGAGGGATTGGATGAATGAACGGGTGAATAGATCACGTTCACCTGGTTTCACGTTCATCCAATTTATCTTGACCCACTGATCACGATCTGCTGCGCTCTGTTGGTGGTAAAAGCCCAACGCGTGCATCAGTTCGTGAACGATCACGCCGTGTCTTACGCATCCTGGACTCTGCAAATTCAATTCTTGTCCACGGTCGTGTCGACCAACCAAAGACCAACATCCGGACATTTTCCCCTGTATCGTGACAAAATCGGTGTCCGTTTTCTTGTAAGGTCGGAAACGTAAACACGTGTTCTCGTGGTATTCTTCCATGGCGTCTTTGATCATCTGGATCTCTTCTTCGTCTACGGTGGAGTACGTTTAAACGATCTTTGAACTTGAACGAATAGCAAATACTATGTATTACCGAATTCTTCTTCCTTTATGTAGTACGGTACTATTCCAGCAGGCCAACGGGACGCAGTTTTCACTAAACCGTTCTTCGATTCGACATTTCCGTCTGGATGCAGCATTATGTCTCCTTCGAAAAGGCCGCTCAGCTCCCAGAGATTCTCTCTGTCGTCTCCCGACCAAGATTTTATGCGGTTTGCTGTCGAAAACAGAGAAAATCCAAGTACAATGTGTATACAGTGGGTGTGCAAAGTATTTGTACACCTTTTAAAAACGAATAGCTTCTTCAAATTTGGACCCTACAGTTTGATAAAAAACATTATGTACACATTATCTAGTAAAAGTTTGGTCCAATTTTGAAAAAGTTATTCGTCCTTAAAAGGTGTACGAACACTTTGCACACCCACTGTATTCTCCGTAGGTTGCAGGGTAGGTTTCTAGAGATTGAGCGATTGTTTACCAATGCTCTGGTGCGCGTGTCTCTCGTCGAAGGTGCCTCGATGCCGTGGTGTCGGTGGAACGACCGGTGTCGATCGAGTTTGATCGATTGTTTTAGAATCACCGTCGAGTTCCATCGTCGACGTGACCACCGATAACAACAATAATAATAACAATGTCAAGAATACCGTTTTGCGAACGATTCGAAGCTCCATTGCTCTCGCAGCTGTGCAGCGCTGCAGCTGCTTTGTTTTGTTCGTTCTTACAATTAGATGTTAGCTTTTACCGAGGAAGAATGTGAACGTTGAGAAAGCTCACCGAATCGTTATATATACCCACAAAAATACTCGCACTGGAAGCATTTAACATCCACCGCACGTGTCCCGTTATCAAACATCGCTCGACAAAACTTGTTTTTGCAACTGATAGGATTGAATCGACGATACCGTGGTTTCCGTCGATTCTACGAAAAAAAAACATTTTGTATTCTGTCCGCAGGTTCAACCGAACAGACAGACGCTCTTATTGTTATTGCCACGGTAGACGGTCAACGATAACCGGTAACCGATAATGTTTCACGACAGACGCGATTTCTATCGGGTTCGTTAATTTTGTTCTATGGCATAGTTTCCCAAGCGCGTCGACATGCAAATTTATAGAATAATCATGATAAAAGAGATTGCGATGCGAATACCAACTTGGCTTTTTATCCGGTTTGTCTATTCGTAGTCGGTGGTGTACTCGTTAAACTTCTATTATCGCAAGCGGTTGGAACCAGAGTTGTGTTGAATTACAATCGAATTACTTCACGAATTATAATTTAAAAAATTCAGTAATTAAATTACTGTGAATGCGAAACCGAAGAAACACGGATAAAATATGAAAGATATTTTTCATATTAAGCGAGTAATGTACACGTTGAGTAATTTGCATTTATATTGTATTTCAATTACATTGTATTTCGATTAAAGTCATGATTCGCGTAATCATCAATTAAATGAAGTGAAAGGCTCGAATTATGTAATGCAATTACAATGTAATTCAAATACTGTGTATATAAAATACAATGTAATTCAATTACATAATTCAATTACAGTGTATTTTAATTAGCACAACTCTGGTTGGAACTGTGCACGGTAAAACGTTCACTTCGTTGGAACGAGCTCCGCGCGATCGTCGAGGAGTACGGTGTTGTTGTCGCGAGTTCCTTTTCTGTTGAAACAACGCTAGAAATAAATAAGAAAGAACAGCAGGCAGCCGTATCTTATTAACAAATCGTCGAGACCGATTCCAGACCCTCCAGGCAACAAAGATCATGGTATCGGATGATGTCAATTATGTAGGTCAGAATGATTCGGTAGCTGGCCGTATAATTCGGTGCGCGAACATGCTACATTATCTTGTCGAGCGTTTCGCGTCGAACTACCAATTCTCTAACTCTCGTGTACCGTAGCAACGAGACGTAAGGGATGCTGCAGAAAATTCGAAATCAAAGAAATAAATAAATAAACGAAAAAAAACACGTGTAACGTGAAACAGCACCGAAAGCAGGGTCAACGACCAACCTGTTCCAGATTCGGGTAGCTCGACGTAGCCTAAATTCTAGCCGGACCTGTTGGAACCGCGATCAGAGAGAATCGTTATTTCACGTTCGTTATAATGAATACCAGTTCTACGAATGGGTACATGCATCTATCAAGACTAGGGTTTGCAATCCTGTAAGATTGTTGTATCTCGTACGTTGCTCCTCAAGTCATTACAAATAGATATTCGGCAGCGGAAAAAGCTCGTTTCTTCTACACTTGTCCTTCAGCCTCTAAATAGTTCATCTTGCGTATTGTGATTAGCGCACAATCTTCAGTACACGCATAGTCTAACAAAATTTGCGGGATTTTGCAGCACCTGTGTATTCTTACATGCGGGACTAAAAAATGATCCTGCAGGATTCCTAATCAAGACGGACTAACTCGCGCGTATTATTTTCAGTTTGTAGTGGTTTCTTGTTCGTTCTGTGAAAATTTAGTCTCTCGTGTCTATCTGTCTATCTATCGTTCGTCCATCGATCTAGTAAATATTCTTGGATAATGTTTTGTTCGTACATTTGCCGAAAATTGGATACGCTTTATGCTCGTCGAGTACGCTGCTCCTTCGTGAACCACTGACCCACTGGAACCAGTTGGAAACATCGGGACCGTCTCGAGCCTTGAGACGAGAATGTATTTCGGTAGCGGGTACGTTGACCAAAAACTGATGTTCTTTCGCGGTTCAGTGACCCCTGGCCAGCCTCCTCCAGACCCATCTCGTCTCGTTCTCTACTTTCAATTCTGTCTCTATCGCCATACGCGTCTCGCTCTCCCTTGCTCTTGACACATCCCCCTTTTCATACTTTCTATTCCTTCGAATTCGTGTTCGGAACCGATAACGTTCAAGGTACGTGGAATCTTGCTCCCAACCTTCTATTCGAATATTGTTTTATAGCGGTCTGAACTGCACGTATAGATGTTACGTAGATACGAGGTAGCTTTACGATGGCGAAAAAATCAATCGGTAGGAGGAAAACGAATGCACGCTGTCTGGTACGTGCAAGTATGCGACTACTGGGCCGTTATCTAGCGGATCACGCGCGACGACACCTTCCCTTTTGTAAATCATCGAAACGGTCACTGGACTGCGGATCTTTATGCATTTGTAGGAAAATTGAGCAGATGAAATTCAAAGTTGTTGGAAAATTTTAGCCCTTCGGACACGAAGCAATTTTAATTCCGAAATCAAGACCTACCCATCGACTTAGAAGACTTTTACCCGTTTTCTCATGCGACATTTGAATTTTTAGCAATTTATAGAATACAGAAGACTTTAATTATTTAAAAGCTGTTCCAAATAATGATACGGCAATTTTGACTGGCGCAAAAATCATTAAGAGAAGGAATAACATTCAATTCGGTTTCTATCTCTTGCAACCGATGCAGACAATTCTTATTTCGCATAAAGATCCGCAGTCTATCGATTACAAAACAAATGATTCCTTCGGTGGCCTCCTTTTCCTTCGATTTTCTTCGGCATTCTTTGTTCCTGCTGGCGTTAAAACCTCTTTATTCCACCTGAGTTTACGTTCGAGCGTACTGGAAAACTACGGGATGAGTTTTTATGCATCTCATCTTTTTGGTCACGTTCTCTTTTGCATCCCCACCTGCTCCTCCGCATCCCCGTTTCGCGTTCTCCGTTTGTCTTCCTGTACGTCTCGCATGTTCGGGTAACGAGCATGTATTTCCAAGAGCTCTCGCCTCGGTCATACACCTGTGAGAGTGAAAGTGTCCTCCATCCCCACCAAAATTTGTGCCGCATAACCACGGTTGCGGATGCCATGCCACCGCGCTGCCGTACCGTGCCGTGCCGTGTCGCACCAAACCGCTCCGCTCCAGCATTATACATACACGTATATGTATACCGCTTAGCAATTTCGGTTATGAACCCACAGACGACATTTTACCAGGTGTAAATCTCATTGAACTACGACGCGCAGTGGTCCGGGTCGAGAAATTCAGTGACATTTAGAAGACATTAGTTAAAAACCTTATTCCCCGAGACAACGCAATTTTTCGTTTCCGATTATAGAAAATGCTAAGAAACCGTGATACACCAGAGGATAATAAAATAATGATTACATTCTGCTACGGCATAAAAAAAATTTCTTGTGTCCGGTAAATAGGATCAAAACTTCGGGTTGGAACTTCGTTAATATTTCTTTTGCTTTTTAACAGGAAAATCTGGACTTCGTTCAGAAAAATTTGATCATACAGAAAGGAGGTTGATAATCAATCGTTTGTCAATCAGAATGCCTCCAAATTAATAAATAACTTCCAAGTCGTCACTAAATATCCGGTAACTGGTACTTTTACCCTAGGCACAGAATGAAGCGAAGGTAAATACATGTCTATCGGTTTATCGGTTGTCTTGTGCGAAAGGATGTGTGGTACCTTGTACTGCGGAGTAAGAGAAAGAAACGCGGCGGCGTTATTTGCGATCGAGGAGAGGTAATAAACCCAGAAACGCCAGTCGGGGCCACTACACCCGCCTTCTTTAACAGGGCAACGAACTCTGTCCTCGCACTGTATTACGACCGATGTCACTCGGTATAATATTCGTTCGCGACGATGCGACGGGTTTCGCCAAATCAAACCGAACCGAATCACGATCGATCGACCGTCGGGATCGGTCGGGATATCAAAGTTGAAATCAAGTTCCGAAATTCTTCCGAAAGTGTTCGCCGATCGACTTTGTAAGAACGGCCTATTTTTACATGGCTGAACGTTCCGAAACAATAAAATCATCGACCAGCAGTGACCGTCCTATTTAGTCTCCACACGAAGCGTAAACAGTGAACAGATTTTTTAATCGTCGCTCTTCAGCCGGGGATATTTCTCGGCTGGATCATTTTATCGGATACCAAATGGTCAAGCGACATTCCTGTAAAGTACGAGAGTCGTGAAAATAGCATATTAACGAAATTAGCATAAGAGGAGAAAGTCGCGGTCGTCGGCCTCTCGACCACGTTTGCTTCGAGTGCCGAATCTGCGAATTTTCGTACGCACGGCACTTGCGACTTGCGGCCGAGCGACAAGATGGAGTTTGTGCCGGAAACAATCGACAAATCGTACGGCTCTCCGTGCAAGTAAAAAACGAATAGACGCGATTACACTGTTACATTTATGGTATTCTGGAGTTGTCGATCTTCTTTCGATTAGAAGTTGTCGAGGAGGTTAATGAGTAGGTATAATAAGTTTCGAGCGAGTAGCAACAGCGCAGAACTATTAAACTTGGCAAGTTCATCAATCCTCCTCGAGGAGAAACCTCCGGTCTTTCGCACGACCGAAGAAAAGGATCTCAGCCTTGATAACTGGATTCAGCCAATGACCCAAGTGGATCGTTGCCCCTTAGGTAGCCCCATCCACCTGCTCTCGCGACAAAATATTATATCGCGTTCTATTAAGTCGTTCGCAAAGTAATTTCGTTTTTCGTGTATTTGTTATTCTAGACTGCGGAT